>JAOUZG010007994.1:3159880-3175454 GCA_026289955.1 Argiope argentata | reverse complement strand
ATATATATATATATATATATATATATATATATATATATATATAATACTTTTTATAGTAAAAGTTATAAAAATTGTTCTTAATGATATAATACAAATAAATAATCAGAGCAAATATTTGGAAGAAAAATCAATAATGATTTATCAAATTATTATTTGTGAATCACTGATGGTAAAAATTTTGATTGAATTGTAAAATGAAGCAGTGACATGTTTTTTTATGAATGTGTGTCTTATGAGGTTGAGAGTATAAATATTTCAAGATAGCACCCTTGTAGTTCCAAAATGGTTTCTAATTTAGCAAAATTACTTTGACTGCTAAAATAAGATATATGCAAATGAACTAAAGCTTTTACATTTTATCTCTACCATGCATTGATGTAAAATTGGTGCTAATTCATTTAGAGAAAAAGGCAGCAAGTAGTAGAATAATAACAGGAGAAAATTGATGTAAATTAAATCCTCCACATTTTATAAATTGTCAAATGGTATGATGGAAAAATAATGAATGAAATATATAGTTTTCCTTATACATTTTTAAGGTCAAAGACTTTTGACACATAATACAATGCTAAATTATAAATGGTGCTTTGATAGGCTTTGATAAGAAATAAAAAAGAAATGAAGGGGGGGGGGACTGACTGTGAGTTGGTAACTGCTATCATGAAGGTTTAAAAATGAAATCTATACTTTAAGGATTAATGATTGTAATTACAAAAAAGTTTTATTGTAAATGCATATGTGATGAAGTATTTTTAAACTATATACATTAAATCAACTCTTTGCGTCTGGTACAGTTATATCGGATTTCATCCAGAATGATTCAGAGTCAGAATAATAATTCTAGAAAAATTTATTCTTGTTTTGAAAATCACAAATATACAGCCTAATAATCTTGTAAGTGTTGTACAAATATATTGCCTCTTATTTTTAATTATCATTGATGGTAACATTATAAACTCTTGTTTATATACACATGTTTTTTTAAAATTTGATTTTAATTTTAATGATAAAATACATTTAAATAAAACAATAATGTGAAATAGTAAATCTTAATCCACTTTCCATCATGTGTGAACTTTTAACCAGCAGATATTAAGAATTTCAGGAATTGTGACAGATTTTCATTTAACTGCTTAAAATTAAAATTATATTGAAAACATTTTTTTCTTTATAAGCATTGCATTTAAAACTATTATCCTGTCTTTATTTAATCTATTCTTAATGAATTTTTGGATTGACTGTTCCCCTCCTCTTTTAATCAATTCAATTGTCAAACAGACTTTGCAAAGATTTTTTCTGCTCTTTAACACACTCTTCTCCTTCGTAGCATATGTTATTTGTAATCATGGTTCTATGTTGTGTAATTAAGACAATTTTTTAAAAATGGAATTGGACCAAATTGAGTAATATTATTATTATAATCTTATAGTGAGTATTTAATTAAAATTGAAATCCCAAATTTTTAAAAAAATGTGGAATAAATATTCTGTTTTAAGAGAACTAAATCTCAACATGTTAATACTAAAATCTATGGTCAAGACTATATGATAGTTTTCTTAATATGTAGAGGACAGTTGACTTTGCACATCTATGGCACAAAATATTTTATTTACTATCAAAGCCTACATAAATAAAATAATCATAATTTTTACTATAACTTTTACCATGTCATAGTTTTTAGCTTAATTTAAAATTCTAATGCTAATTTTGAAACTGCACAAATTTGTGTATGCTAATTATACCTTTTAAATTGGAAATAATTTCTTGCAATCTTTAGGTAAAGGTAAAAATGACTGATAGTATTTTGCATTTTATTTATTTGCATAGTCATTCTTTTATTTAAATTTAAATACATGAATGTTTTTTTTCTTCCAGAGCACTACTGCCTCTTGACTCAATCACAATGCACATGCCAGCACATATTGGTATGTAATTGTCTAATCTTATTTCATGCAGTATAATAAACGAGATAAACTATCCTTTTGCTGTATGCAATTAATTAAATTTCAAATTAAACTTCTAATGACTTTCAAATAAATCTATACCTGAAACTCTATGTATTTTTAAATCTGTTTTCTTCTAATATTATCTACTTGCTACTTTATAATTTTTTAAAAATATTATTATCTCAGCCTCTTTGCTAATGATATAAGTAAAATCAAGTAGAACTTTTATTATTCAATAATAATGGCTATAGCAGTTTATTGAATTGGTAATAAACTCTATTTCTAATTTATGAAAAATAAATAAAATGAGAACTGTGACTAGCATTCTTAGTGCTGAATGTGTAAAATATTATTGTATTCACATAGAAATTTAGTATAATTCTCTGTAAATAAGTTGAAAACATAAGCATTGGCCAAAGGTATATTATGTAGTGCTCTCCTTCTGCCCCTCTATATAAATTCCAAAAAAGCAGATGCTATTTTGCATTTGGCTTGGTAAGATACAAGTAGAAAACAGAAATGAGTCAAATTGTGGTCATGACTGAAGCAGAACAAAGTTATTGTTTCTTTTATGCTTAGTTAATTGATGTAATTCGTTTTGATATAAATTAATAATATATAATTAATTAGCAGTAATTTAATTGAAATGATTATTTATTGATGTCTTTCGACCTATTATTAAATAATAATTCACCTTTATATATAGGGTGTCTTAGTTAAAGTTAATTGAAAGTAATTGTTTACATTGAGGTGACTTCACATTATGAATTATAAAAGTATGCCATTAGTCAGAAGTGTATCAAATTTTTATTTAGAATTTTTATCAAAGCTCATGATATCAATAAACAAGTATATATGCTTTATCAAAAGCTGCTCTAGGTTGCTTTTTTGCAGCATCTAATCTGCAAAATACTTTCAGAGATACTTTCTTTCATGCATTAAAATTTATGGTTGAATGTTAAATGTTTTTTTTTTTTTTCAATAAAAAGGATCAGCTTTAATAATATTATCTTGAAATGTTCTTTTTACATTGTTTTTTTATTGTTATTATTAATACTTAAATAATAATTTTAATAGTATTTTAAAATAACATTTGTTTTTTATTTTAATGAAACAGGTGATTACAGTGATTTTTATTCATCCGAAGAACATGCAACTAATGTTGGAATAATGTTTCGAAGTAAAGAGAATGCACTCATGCCTAACTGGTAAATATTATTCATGTTTTATATTTTTCGTTAAATATGAATTGTAGCTTTTTTTTTTTAAAAAAAAAAGGGGAATTAAGTAAAAACTGTGTGCAATATTTTATATAAAATGTATGTGTTGTTCCAAATATTATTAAAGTCTATTTCGGTCTGCAGTTGCTTATGTGATAGATAAAGGCAAGTGCAACAAAGATATGAAATATTGAGAGAAAACTATCACTTATAATTATATTATTTTTTATTATAAAATATAATGCAGGAATGACTAAGGAGGGTCATTTATTATTACTGGAGGTGATAAAATTTATATTATTCCCTGAGTATCACTTACACTCGCTTTGCCACAGTTAAAAATTAAAACTTTCTTGTTGTGGCATTTTAATTTGGTAAAGGGAGTGTTTATTTAATATTAATTTACCAATTTACTTAGAAATTATATATTTATATTAATTGATATAGGTTTTTAAAATTTTTTAATTGTCTTTGACACAAACCTGGCAGTGACAAGTGATATAAAGTAATACTTGTTACACATTACATGGTTCTAAAAAAATGAACATAATTTAATGTAATAATTTGATATATATGTCCTAAATTTTAATTATTTAGAGCAAATTAAATAAAAGGATTTTTGAAACATTAGAAAATTATAGTTTCAATATTTTTCCAAAATATTTTCCTATCATTTCTAATCATTTACATATTTTCAATATTTTCCGCTATCTGAATTGTGGCATTCACTGGTTTTCTACACATACTCTTTATTGGGATAAATTGAAGAAAGTGATTTCATTTTTCAGCTGATTCTTTTTTATAAATAGTCATTAAATATAGGAAGGGCTTAAAAGAACTTGAAACAAGTGGAAATTTTTAGAATATAATAAAGTATAGAAGACTTTTAAGCCATTTTAAGTAGACACTAAGGAATGAAAAGCAATATGTTTCTTAATACTCAATTAGAATTTTCTCTAGCTTTTCTGCAAGAAAATCTGGAGAATGGTAATTGGATTTATTACATTTTGTTTCCAAATACTTGTTACAGTAATGGAATATTGTTTGAATCCAATGACTGTGAAATCTATGGAAGAAATTCAACTTCAGTACAAACTTCTTCAACCTCTAAGCAATTTTTCCATTCTTCAGAAACAAGGGAAAATCTATTTTCAAATAGGATTTTAATTCATTCAATTTAATAAACTTAATATCTTACTTTGAATTTAGACAAAGGAATGTATTAATAGGAAAGGAATTATAATAATTAAAGGAATTTATTATAGGAATTAAATTCATTCAGTTTAATAAAATTAATGTCTTACTTTGAATTTAGGCAAAGAAATTTATTAGAACAGATCCTATATTTTGGCATTTAGTCAATTGACGAGGATGACATCTGAACTATCACAATCGTTAGACGGTAGTGATTTTTAATGAATTAACTTAATGCCAATATTTTGTCCATATTTTATCTGGTAAAATCTGGTTTTGAACCTGTAACTCACAGGTATGCAAGCTGAGGAGACTCCATCACTTTGCCTCAAACTATTCAAATTTCATTTAATTTGAAAGAAGTAACTATATTTAAATTTCTGTATTATGAATAATTGTAATTTAATATTTAGAGTTATTAGATTATTTACTTAATAAAATTCCATTAAAGAATGATTAAATTTTATCCATATAGTATAATTTACATGGATATTTTTTTATCTTTAATAAACTACCTATTTATATACAGAATGTATATTACGATGTTTTTTTGTCAATACTAAACTGATTACTTATATTTGTATATATATTAGGAAATATTTGCCTGTTGGGTATCATGGTCGTGCATCTTCCATTGTTATATCTGGAACACCAATTAGAAGACCAAATGGACAGACAAGACCTGATGACAGTGAGTATTTTGATGAAATTCTTTAATTATACATTTTACCCTTCTGATTTGATATAATTCATTACGATAACATTATAATAAAATAATAAGAATATATCAATTTAGGAATTTGAAAAATGAAATTACTTTAAAAAAGAAGAGAGTAAGGAAAATTTATAAATAGGACATTATCATAGATAAAACATCATGCTGTTTTAGAGATTTTACTTATAATTTAGCAAAAGAGATATTATATTTTCACCTAGTAAGTAGACTTGATGCAATATACATTTTTATTTTCATTGTTTTAGACAAACCTCCACAGTTTGGTCCTTGCAAATTGATGGATTTTGAATTAGAAATGGCATTCTTCATTGGTACTCCTTCTAAACTTGGAGAACCAATTAACATTGATAAAGCTCAAGATCATATCTTTGGAATGGTTTTAATGAATGATTGGAGTGGTAAGATAGATTTTTCATAAATAAACAATATTTTAGATTATATGAATTATTGCATGAATTATTATTTTCAGTAAGGTTATGCACTTTTTTATTGTCTTTATTATTGTTATTTCAGCTAGAGATATTCAAAAGTGGGAATATGTCCCTCTCGGACCATTTCTGGGAAAAAATTTAGGCACTACAATAAGTCCTTGGATTGTCACGATGGAAGCCTTGGAACCATTTTTATGTGAAAATATGCCTCAAGACCCATCACCATTTCCATATCTAAAGCATTCTGATCCTTATAATTTTGATATTCATTTAGAAGTGTCTTTATTACGTAAGTAAATCTTATTTATTTTATGATTTAATTTTGTTAAATTTTAAATGTAATGAATATTATAGATATCATTTTAACTATTATGAATAATATCTTTAACATTTTTAAGGATTGTGAAACATTAATTTAGCTTTTAAAATACCATATAAATGTTCCATTAAGTGTTAAGTATTATGTCTACCTTGTTTACCTTTTCATTCATGCTGTTCAATTTTCGACCTGCTAATATCAAGTTAAAACATGTATTTTTGTAAATTAAAAAAAAAATTAAACATCAAGATTAAATAAAATAATGAGATTAAATTAAATAGTAAGATGAATAAATAAGAGATGAGATTAATTATTGTTATTTGAAAGATCAGTATAAGAAAGACATTTACAATATATAATAAAAAAACTTTTGAATTCTTTGCATTATGCCAAAATGTAGGAATTGATGACATTTTGACCTCAATACTGGCTACTAGATGATGGTCCCTTAAATGTTGTTTAGAAATTTCAAAACATATTTTTACTTTTTATATAAATTTTGAAAAAATGAATTATGGAATACATCTGTGAAATATATTTACCTTGAGCATAAAAATTATTAAAATATTGGTGATGGGAGGAGGTATGAGTTAATATAAGTGAACTAAATTTGACTTATTAATGGTTAATCTTGTTTGAATGGAAGGATTCTTGTCTTTGACTTGCTACTCCCATGGCACTTAAAAAATATTTATTTGTTTGAATTAAAATATTTAAATAGCTGATCCAATTTTAATCACAAAAATTTTCTTATAACCATTTATATAAATTTCTACAATTTTATTTAAGTAGCATAATTATGATAAAAAAAATTGCATGTTTTCAGAATTTTGCAACCACAAAATGGTATTTTACTCTATAACTAATCATAACATTTATATTTTAGCTGAAAACGGCACAAAACCTACCATTATTTCTAAATCTAACTTCAAGGTAAGCAATGAAATTTATTTGATTATAACATTTGAAACACCAAGAAAATTATTTATTTTTGTTTAATGAAAGAAGTCTCCAGTAGTTTTATTTGTATTAAAAAAAGCAGCAAAACTATTCTGAAACATATTAATTATTATAATTACTGCCAAATATTTTGCATTAATCTATTATATAATAATTTCATGGCATTATATGCAAAGTTATAAAATTAAAAAAAAAAGTTTCTTAATGTAATGAAATAATTAACAAAATAAGGATATTATCTAAATTTTACAGTAAGCAATAACCCTTATCAAAAGTTTGTAATTTAAATATAACTATTTATTTTTAAATCAGCTTAATTTTTATGGTGCATAAAAATGCTCAATAACAGTAATTTCAAAAATTATTTTTTTAAATTTTATCTGTTACTTTTTATTGTGCTTTAATAATTCTATGAGTTTAAATATACATTTATTTCCATTAAGAATTTCATCTAAAAGTAAAAAAACAATTTTATAAAATTAAACATGACTTGTAAACTTTAAAAAAAAAAGCTTTTTATTTTATTATTTCTAGTATATGTACTGGTCTATGAAGCAGCAGTTAACTCATCACTCTATCACTGGATGCAACATGAATACTGGGGATCTTTTAGCATCTGGAACTATAAGTGGAAAAGTAAGTAATCATATGCATTTTTAAACACTTTTATATTACTTTTTTCATGTCAGTAAAAAAGAAAAAAAATGTTATACATTTTTTTTCATTATTATTATTCATTTTGTGGTGTGCTAGAGATTTGATTAGAAGTATTGTTGATGCAATGAAAATATTTTAAAAAGTTACATTATTTTTAAAAGTTAGTTATTAGTAAATCTTTAAATAAATTAAATTTTCATTCAATAATAGGTGCCATTTGGCAGTGAATTTATGAAACATTATATGGTAATATGTAAAAAAAAAAAAAAAAGGAAATAACTAAAATAAAAAGGTATCTGTTATTTCTTATTTAAAACTCTAATAAAATTGTCTTTAAATATTTTTTTAAAAATTAAATTTACTATTAAGATTTCTGTAAATTTTGCTTCTGCATTTTTGTTTTTGTTTTATATTTATTGTTCTCAAGTACATAAAGATGCTCCCATATCAGCTGTGTTTAAAATGAGTTATATTAACATAATTTTAAATAGAAAATTACGCACACTGACAACCATATTTGTTGGTGTAATATTTTACTAAGGCATACCATTTTATTTGGCACAGTGCTATGGAATAAGACAACATTCATTTTTCATTAAATTCATGCTTTTGAAAGGAATTGTAGCTAAAAATTGTTTTTAATAGCATTTTATTATGAAGGGTTAGCTTTGATTAGTTTACACTGGTTGATTTTGTGGTAATCACAGCCAGAATATTTTCTTGTCATTTAAGTTTCAACTATTATTACAGTGATCCATAGTTGTGTTTTCTGGTTGTCACAATTATGAAAAAAAAAATGAATCTCACTCCCAGGAAAAAGATTAGAATTTTTGTTCCAAGTTAGCGTACCTCTATGACTGTGAGGGTTATTGGTACCCTCATTGAAGTTTAGAAATCCAGTGTTTCCTGAATTTATCAATAAAATTACTTTGGAATAGTTTTCTGAAAACAAAAGTTTAAATATTGATACAAACATAAGACAACATCTTGGACAGACAAATTTTTTCATAAAATATAGTTAGTTTTTTCTGTCCAGTTGCGACGTTCCTGCATTTTACAATGGCCCTTGTTGTTTGTTCTGTTGATTAGTCTGTCAGTTCTTGTAGTATAAAAATGGCCAAATACTTCTCAGCATAAATAAAGACCAAGCACTAGATTCTAGGCAATAGATTTAATTACAAATAAATTCCATTATGTAAGGGATTAACATTTCAGGATTACACAGCTTTGCTGTGTTTTAAGAATCATTTTTAATCCATCTATCTACCAACAGTCTGAACAGGGCATTCCCTTCTGTTCTTGCTTCTTCACATCCCAAATCTTTTTTTTTTTTTCTGTAGGTGACCTTAGAACCCAGAATACATTATTTAGTCAGAAAAGTATATGTGGGTTAAAATATATCTAACAGTGCATAAAAAAGGAGTTAGGGTTTTTAATACACATAACTCTATTGTGTTAAAATTAGAAGAGAATTTATGGGTTAAAATATATCTTAAATTGTGTAGAAGGTGGTGTGGTTTTTAATATACCAATGATGGTATTAAAATTAGAAGAGAATATATGAGGTGAGGTGGGTTAAAATATATCCCACAGTTCATTGAAGGTGGCATGGTTTTTGATACACCTAACTCCAAGGTGTTAAAATTAGAAGAGAATATATTTTCAATGAAATTTTTATGCTATATAAGGGAAGCACTAACTAAACTACATAAGTGAAAATTTTTGTGTTTATCCCGACTAATTTATACAGCACTGTATGATTACATAATTGATTTATGAATGATAACAAATTATTAATAAACGAAAAATTTCTTAGATTTTTTAAAGAGAAAATTATGTTTATAGATACGTAACCCAACATTTTCCTCTTTTAGTCTCCTGATTCATATGGATCCATGTTAGAGTTATCATGGAAAGGAAGTAAAGATATTGTTTTAGCCGATGGTCAAACAAGACGCTTTTTAAAAGATGGAGACGAAGTCATATTAACTGGTAATTTCATATATTTTCTTGGATTTTTCTAAAATCTTTTATGATTATAGCAAAAACATCTCAGAAAGAATTGTGTAAAGTGAAAAATTTTAGACTCTTAATGTTTATCATTACTGTTCAAAATACTGTCACTCATTAAAGAAAATTATTTTTATTTTATTGCTTCACAATGTGAAAAAAATTGAAAACTTTATGTTGTTTATCTGTCAAACTGCAATATTCAGAGAATTAGTAATATAATTTATTTTTTAATTCAGGAACTAGATAATTTATTTTTTAAACTATCTGCAAGATTTGAAACAAATCATTTGATACATTTCTAAACCAGAAGATTTGTGCTTTAAACCTTTTTTTAGCCAATAAAAAATTCTTTTTTCAAAGTAAAATTTTTTTTCCTCCCTTTTAGCTCCACACAAGTTTTTCAATCTTTTTGTTTGTTTGTTTGTTTTCAAATTTTTAAATATATATATAGATAGATAGATAGATATTTTAGAACCTTTTCCAAAACATTCATCCCAAACGTAGTCACATACCTTAAAGTTATCTATAAAAAGTACCTGTACAATTTACAAGTTTTTTTTCCCTTTTTTTTTAATCAAACAAGGAAATAACTTTTTTAAAGAGTAATTACAATTGTGGAAACAAGAAAAAAAGCATTGCTGTATTAGGTGAATATGAAGATGAGCAATGTGTAATGAAATTTTGGCCAACAAATACTATGATGAATCTCTTTGGCATACAAAAATTTTACTTTAATCTTTGACCGACTGTCGTCTTTTTTTCCCTTTTGCTTTAATATTTAAAATTTATTTCTAGTAGTTCTTTAAGTGTTTTCTTTTTTTTTTTTAATTTCAAAAAAGGCAATAAGTAGAAAAAATATTTACAAATTGGAAATTTGTAATTAGACATTTTGAAAAAGCTCTTTATTGGTTATTTGAATGTGTCATTGTTTTCAAGCAAGAGGAAAGTGAGAAAATTGAGACAAATTATAATTGAATTGCATGAAAATATTCGAGTGAAATAAGAGTGTGTCGTTGATTATAGCGGATAGCACTAGGCTTGAACTCCGAATCTTACGGTTGGTAGCCAAGTAACATACAGATCAAGCCAAAAGTCGACTTCAATTCGAGCAATATTATCTAGTTTATATAGCATTCTCCACAAGTGTTTAAAAAAATAGAAATTATTGTTAAGGAACTGGGTTCTGTAGTACTGCCTTGCCCCACGACCTGGTTTAGGAATATGTCAATCAAATAAGAACCAGTTCCATTCATAAAAATAATTACTCACAAATTGTCTAATACTTAGCTATAAACAAATACTTATATGCCATTTATTTAATCATAAACTTAAGATTTGTAGTAAATACATACACACAAAATTCATTGAGCAATGTGCGTATGACAATGACGCTTGGTTTTTGACTGAGTAATCAACAGGTCAGGTTATTTCCTGAATGTCACATTTTGAAACCTGCAATATCTCTGAATATTGAGATTTTGGTAGCTAATATACTGACCAAAGTCTTTTTTCCATTGTCCCAATCAGGCTAAGTGTGTTTACAAAAATCTGACTTTTAGGAACATTCTGTTTTTTAGATTAATATAATGATAAATGTAAATATATAAACAAAGATTTGCCCTAACTGCATTTTTTAAAATCATATGTCAGAACATGATGTTGTTTTTGGGATGAGGTTTTTGTCGTCAATAAAAATCCGTAGGTGAAAAATAATAATATAAAAAGATTGAAATGAAATCTGCTAATCATATTTCAACATATCATGTCAGAACATCATTTCTTGAACGGCCAAGCACCATGTGCTTGTGCAAGTTAAATGATATTTTTATTCATTTTAATCGTTTCATTGAATTAGTAGCTTTAGTATTACAAATGATTAAAAAAAACTTTGTCTCCCAATTCTTGTTTAAAAAAATATCCCATTTCCTATTTATTTCATTTCATATAATCACATGATATTTTCTAGGCTTTATTTGCGGTAGTCATTAACTTATTTTTTAAATTAGAGCTTTTGTAAATGGGATGGCAACAGGTTAATCAAAGATGATTTTTGAGATGCTTGTGCAAATAATAATATTTTTAATTTTCGCCTAAAGATTAAAGCGTTTATTTTTTGTCTACAGATTTCTGTTGACACCAAAAACCTCATCCCCTACAACATCATGTTCTAATATGATGGGAAAAAAGGATCTGTAGGCAAAAAATTGAAATTTCTGTTGAATTTTCTGACATGGTACATTGAAAAATGAATAGCAGATTTCATTTTAGTTTTCCTTTAATGTAGGTTAAAAATAAAGCATCTGAAAATGCAAAATGTATTTGCCTGTATACGAAACTGACAAATCATTTGCTGACGTTATGAATTTCGACCCTCTTCCTTTTTTCTTTTCTATATTTCTCCTAATTTGAAACTGCTGGCCTACTAGATCCTTGAAGGATTCTCAAGCTTTCTGAAATTCTCTTGCTACTTCAAAAATTTTGAAACGAGTACAATGGTTTTCTGCACTTTCATTCATTTTTTCTGTTTCAGAAATTGGAAAGACCCATTTTTTGTTTCAAAATTTTTATGAATATCTCTTGTGTAATTGCATCCACCATGGTTAAAAAAATAACAGGTTACCGTTATTTTAAAATTTACAAACAATCAATGATTGGCTGATTATGACCTACTGTTGATAAAAGTTGCAGCATTTTCTGGTGCAATTTCTTTGATGTCGGGAAATAGATGTATTTTAAATCAGCACATCTGAAAACTTTCTTTTATTTCAGTAATATTATTTTATGATATGGAAGCCTTTATTTGCGCATGCGCCACATACTTCGATTTCTCAAAAATAGAGATATGAAGAAAGATAAAAAAGATGCAATTTTTTATAATAATAAATGCATCACACAAATTTTGATTCGAAAGCAAAATATTACGTTTCGAAAGGGAAATGGGAAACATTATCATTAAGAATAGTTAAAAGAAAAACATGCAAAACAAATTATTCTTAAATAGGCTTCCTTACACTTTTGATGTCTTTTTGAGGTGTAAAATCGCTAAAAAGTTATAGAATCACAGAGATATCTAGATCAAAATAATTGGCATCTTTTCCGAACTATTTTGTTATTGTTGTTGCTGCCTAAGTTTTACGTGAATGAAAGAGAAAATCAATAAATTTCACTACAATTGTTAGCTATTTCACCTATTAATATTTTATAATCTCTTTTTCTTAAGCAAATTAGCAATAAATATTAAATTTAAGCAAAAAAAATATATATAATGAATCCTGCCTGAGGACTTTTTCAAGGGTCACCCTCAGACAGGGTTTAAAACAGGGATTTTTTTTTCTATGACGGGTCTGACTTACGTCCAAAAAATTGTCCCCATGAAATTCCAAGAAATTGAGGTTTTGGAGATAAATTAGTATCACAAAATTAAAAATAAATTACACAATAAGAATTTTTTTGAAATCTGAATAGGATCACAGCAAAATTTCCAAAATGAAACACAAAGACCATAAGGCATAAAACCAAAATCATCAAAATATATATCAAATTAATTTAATCAAATTAGCAATAAATATTAAGTTTAATGCAAAAAAAACCCAAAAAGAAAAATATGATGACTTTTGAAATATTTATGTATTGTATGTATGTATGTTTTAGTATTTTGGTTCAGCAAATATTGTTTAGGTATATTTCATAATGATTGCCTTTGGATCGATAGTCACTTACTCTTTTTCATAATATCTCTTTGGAGAGTTTCTCAAACCCATTAGATGAAGAAATATATGGCCGAAAAGGCAAAGCTCGAAAGTGAATCACGTGATTTACTTTTTATCTGTTTCGATCGCCACCTGTTATTTAAAAAAAAATGTATATATTGAACGCTACAAACCATATATTAGTTTGTTATTGGTCCTAATATTTAAACATGTGCACGAAATCTAATATAAGAAAAGTTTGAATGTAAAAAGTGTTACGGAACTTCCTCTACTAGGTCCATAAAGTCAACGGAGTACTTTTCCGTTAGCCGGGCGCAAGCGAAAAATCGTTAAGTAATGTGAAATTACGCCAAATTTCTTTGGCGATTTTTCGCTTGTGTCCGGTTAACGGAAAAGTACCATCAACGAGTCCACTACGTAGTGTTGTATGGTGTAACGCTATCAACAGATTTCAATAACGAATGACGACGTGTATTATTTCGCTAACATTCCTGAAGATTCTAATATCATCCAGAATTTGTCGCCAAGCCCGGAGGTTATTGATTCGTGTATTCTATCGCTATCATTCTTGAAGATTCTATTATCATCCAGAATTTGTCGCCAGCGAGGGGGTTATTGATTCGTTTATCATATCGCTAACATTCTTGAAGATTCTAGTATCATCCAGAATTCGTCGCCAAGCCCGGGGGTTAGTGATTCGTGATCCTATCGTTATGATTCTTAAAGATTCTAGTATCATCCAGAATTTGTCGCCAAGCCCGTAGGTTATTGATACGTGTATCCTGCCGCTAACATTCTTGAAGACTCTAGTATCATCTATTTCGTCGCCAAACATGGAGGTTATTGATCCAGTATCCAATAATTATTCAATAGAACTAGCTGATCGTAAAGTGGTCTTTCTCACGATGGAATTATTGTGCTGGGAAGCAACATTACAAATTCGCAATAATATGTTTTAAAAAATCACATTATTCTTAATCGGATTCTTCTTGCAGCAAAAATTTAATGAACTATGTTTTTTTTTCAATTGAAAAGTGATATAGCGTTTTTTTAATTGACAAATGAAGTTCATCCTTATAACATTTAGCATTATAATAGAAGACGAATATAATTCAACTCTTGCTGTCTCTCTCTCTTCTGTTCTGCAGTCTTTTAAGATTAAATGAGCTGTATTTTATTTATTACTAACTGCATTTCGTGAGCAATTAGCATACCAGTATTAACGTTTTTTAAAAAAATA
This sequence comes from Argiope argentata, assembly GCA_026289955.1. Classification (NCBI taxonomy): domain Eukaryota; kingdom Metazoa; phylum Arthropoda; class Arachnida; order Araneae; family Araneidae; genus Argiope; species Argiope argentata. The sequence continues at coordinate 3,161,028 of JAOUZG010007994.1, read as the reverse complement.
ATTGATTCGATTAAATAACTTTTGCAAGTGATTTTAACTGTTTACCTGAGCAAAATACTATTGAACAAGTTTTGATAACTCATTTATTTTAGAAAATTAATGCCATTCTATTCATTATGTTGTGCTGTTTTCTAATTTTCTATTTTTACGAAACTTCTTCCACCAAGTACATAAAGTCTATGGGTTCGCCTGAAGTGGGTGTATAGTGTAAGTCTTACACAGACTCTCCGACCCGCCACGAAGGCGCACGGAATAACCATAAAACTGAATGACCGGACCGCCTCAACAGCAACACTGGCGGGAATTGTGGTTGAGTCCTAATGGCCATCACCGGCCACGGTACAACCCTCTTCTTAGGAAGCACGTCCAGTCATCGATGCGAGGAGTCTGACCCCCCCCCCCCACCTATTAGTTACCTTCTAGGTTGGCGAGATCCAACCACCTTACTGAAAGCATTTCATCCACAATTATGTGGTGCCCCCGAAGGGTTGGATGTATGATCTAACATAATAAACAATCCTCAACAGCAAATGATGGTGTTTATTGACACGAATACAGGCGATTAAACACAGCAGAGAAGTATACAAGCAATAAACAAAAGCACTACAAGGATAAGCTACTTGAAGCGCTTGGGGAAGAAATTCATTCAACGTGTTAACTAGAGATGAATTAAAAGCTACTTCTAGTTCAGTGTCATTAACATTTATAGTTCCCGATACACCGCAAAGAAATTTCTCGAACAATCAAGCTCATTTTAGATCAAGCATAAGCAAACTCCTATTGGTTCTACCGCCAAAATTCTGGAATGTTCCAGTATCATCCATTTTGTCATCGAAATCGCCAGTGGTCACCGAGAACAGGATCATTGTCCAATAAAAGAATTAATAAAATTATAAATTGTACAATTGAATCAACTGTGTTGGGGAGCAATATAACAGATTGATAACAATTTGAATTTCTTTTTTCGTGCGATCATGCTGCAGAAAAAAGCTGCAGCATTTAAAAAGAAAGAAATCTCATCATTTCTTAATTTTGCTAATTAAAAATGCTACAAAATGTATAATTTTTCTGTAGAATGGAAACTAACTAAATGTAGAAGAATAAGACGATTCTTTTTCAATTCCTACTATTTGGTCACACTCTCCCTA
>JAOUZG010007994.1:3112931-3153921 GCA_026289955.1 Argiope argentata | reverse complement strand
CAAATCAGTCAGAATTCCTTTGATTACTTCTTTCAGAACGTCTCTGATTTGATAAGGTGATCTCATTCTACCGAAGAGGGTAGCCATCACAGTTGATTTGCTCAAAGCATCCGTTAATCGATCTGGTGTCAGCCCAGCGCCAGACGAAGAGTCAAATTGTCCAAATTTTCCTTCTGATGGATATTGCTCGGTACCGTATCCTTGGTCTGATTGATAATTGGTTATAAATGTGTCTTTGGCTGCCAAATCACTTGTTTGGAATTCCATATTAGAAGAATAATCTTCTTGAAATTCACTATCTTCATCTGCGTCGTTCATGTCTTCCGCAGCCTCTTTGACAAACATCTGAATTAAGTCTTTTATTTCTGCAATGAATTTTCTGTTGACCTTGTGCATGGTCTTCTTGAAACATTGCTGAAGAGCTTTTGAAAGTGCTTCAGTTTTCGTGGCAATGCTGTCCGGATCCGCTGCATCTTCTGCAACTACTAATTCGGCAAGTGCGGATGCAAATGCCATGTTCATTGCTTTAAGTGTAGCTTCCGAATTATTACCTTTATGTCCAGATAACGCTGACATCAGGGACTGAACAAGCATTTCCATATCCTCTTTTTCTTTCTGTGGTAAAACATCAGACTGCTCTATCTTTTTAATAAGACAATCCATGAAAGCTTTTGCTTTGGCCGAATCTGCCCAAGGGCTCCGAGACAGATTGCTGGAGTGTTTTCTGCTTTGTACGCCATTGCACTGCAGAGTGAGCAGTAGGACTGCGAAACCAAGCGTAGTCAACCAATTCATGGTTATGAACCTCGATTGGTGGACTGAATATGCTTTCTACCTGTCATTGTCCTTACATTTATAGTAGACTAATCGTGACAATGAGCAGCTGAGAATTTCGTCAGGTTGTACTATTCTCCTGTCTCATGCCAATTAATAATGCGATTAATTACTTGCGATTCTGAATGTTGACTTTACGACACAAGCATTTGGCATCGTTAAATATTTATGACGAAAAGAACGGAGACAGAGAATCATAAAAAAAATATGATTATTTATGCAGTTGTTTTTAGCTGGGAAATGCACGTTGTTTCTTTTGAAAGAATTATTCACTCCTTTTTAAACCAATACTGAGTTTTGAACTTTAAAACTTGGAGAAAATATTGGATTTACAGACCAAATTCATAATGCTCCCTTCTATCGTATTTATATATATTTATTTCTATAGGAAAAATTAACTTATTTTCAAACGGTATTAATTTCTTTCGCTTGAAATATTGTATTAATTTTACTTTGTGACAGAATTACTGAATTTTGGTCTCTATATTCACATTTTTTTAAATACAAATATACTCTAAGACATCTTACTCAAATATCAAGAAAATTAATACAAAATATTGATATTCAGAAATGATAATGAAAATGAAAACAATAATAACTCTTCCGCACTACTAATAAAAGAAAATGTCTGTATGTGTTTGTTGGCTTTTTTTTTCTTAATAGGAGCTTCGAAATTTGTCTTGCTCATATTTTAGAGAATCCAAATACATCCTCCGAAGGTTTAAAAAAATTTGAATTAAATAAAAATTAAACGTTAGGTATTTCATGCGATATTTCCAGAAAATATTACAGTACAAAAATAATATTTGCATAATCTTAAAATAAAATAAAAATCCTTTCAATGGTACTAATCTATTGGCATATAATTTTTTTTTTTTTAAATTGTTCTATATTGTACAACAATATATTTGGTTGTTTAAGTAAAACACAAATGATTCTTGTTATTACAAAAGTTTTATCCTAGCTCTTTTTTCATTGTTGTTGAGCAGGGTCATTAGGCTTATATTTCCCTGTTGAGTAGGTTTCAATATAAAAAATACTTTTAATGAAAATTTGAATTTCCGTTTCTTAGTAGAGAAACATCTTTGCTGTTCGTTAAGTTTTTAATATGCTGTTCTTTCTTTTGCTATAATAGGATATATAATCACAAAATAGTTATTTCATTCGTTCAGTAAGAATTCACAGAAGCCGAAATAGAACCACTGGGAATACTGCTGGAATCTTAAAGGTCAACGGTATAGCCTCTCCCGTAGGAGACATGTTCCATCATCGGTAAGAAGTAGTCGCCCTCCCCCACACACCATTTCTGAATAGATTAGGTTCACAAGAATCAAGCAACAGGTAGAAGTTTAGAGAACCTTGTAGCATCGAGAATAGAATGGTGTTCGTTTTCTATAATCGAATGAAATCAAATTTGAAGAATAAAAATATTTTGCTGCAGAAGTTACTAAGGCTTAATTTTTTAAAAAAAATATTTAATAGCAATATTTAATTCTGGTGGAACATTTAGTTGCTAAAGACCAGAAAGTAATAAATATTAATGGATTTCAAGTACAATTGAGATTATGACTTTCCTTTTTAATTGCATAATCAAAATATGTTATTTAAGATTATAAATGGGGATATGAAAGTCTGTATAAAAGTAACATTTATTAATAATACAGATGAATGTATGTGTAGATGCTGTACAAGTCAGTTGTAGAGTTACTAAATTTCGCACATATATACATAGGAAGGTAAAAATGTGCATCCCTGAGCTTTTTCTTAATCTTTAGGTCGAATTTGAATTAATTGGAGATTAATTTGTATTTTAGTAACTTCAAAAAACCGTTATTGTGCAGAAATTAAAACTTTATACCGTTTAAAAATAGAAAAAAATTCTTTTTAAAGATTAATTTAATAATTGTGAAAATTTTTGCCCAATTTTGGCAATTTTTTCAATTTCTACTTTTAGTTCACTTACTTTCAACTCCACTTTAGTTCACTTTACTTTCCCTATCTGTATACTTCAATTTTTCAATCGTTAATAAAATAAGTTTTATCATCCAATCAAGTTCAAATATTTTTTTATACAAAATTGATAATAGTACAGATTTTTCAAATATTCATTCATTTGTTTTTTATTAATTAATTAAAGACTAACTTTCTAGCCAAAAATCTTCGTTTCCCCATCGCCAAATAAGTAACGAATTCAGTTTCCCCTCCCCCCCACGCCAATGAGCTTGGGCTTAACATGTTTTCAGTCGGTCGATTATTTCAAACGATTTAATTATTTTCTTAATGTTTGATGCATTTAATTGTATTTGTAATTAAATATTGAAATGAATCGATTTTTCGGATTCATTTTGAAATACTTTCGAATTAAAATAATACAGAATAAAGAAAAAAAACATTCTAATCTATATTGCGTTACCCCAACTGGCGTAGAAATTTCACACCTTTTGCGTTGATTAATTGGTGTTGAAAATTCAACGCTAGTATAATTTTTGTTTTTACTTATGGCACTTGCCATGGACAAGCCCCCCGTTGATACAGCAGTAAATTCAAGCCGAAAGGAGCGTCTTGTTTTTGATGCGCCAACAAGGGCCAAAAGTACGACTTATTTACACACTCAACATAGTCGCTTGCACAGCCCCTTTTTACAGGAGGGAACAGTCACACATCTCACATATAGCACACAGAAGAACAACCATGCCCGAACCGGGACTCACAGAACACAAGGAAGAAGCGCAATCTCTGTGCCAGAAAGCCGACTGTATAATTTTTGATAAATTATTAATAGTAAATGTAATTATTAGGTTGTGATAACTTGGTTTGTTGGACGTTGGATTTGCATCCGCTGGGCCGCGAGTTCGAACCCACCTACCGAAGTCGTTCCGTTCAGTGATCGTTCTCTGTTCCAGACCTTACGGTCTGCGGATGAATAAATGAAATGCATGAATGAATTTCGCCCCCTAAAAATGATTTGTGACATGTGCGAGCTGGGACGTCTGTTTGGGGGGTGCCGAGGAGTTCATACCCTGAAAACTATTACTCCCATTCTTACGTTGTAAAGCGAAACGCGAGAACAGCAACAACAATTGTAATTATTTAATAAAAATTAACTAAAATAAAAAATTTCTTTGTTGACCTTAGTAGGAATTGATTTTTTTTAATTACTTTTTTTTAAAAAAAATACTTTCTCCTTATTTTTAACAATAACATTTTATCCTGAAATTCGAACCGATCACCAAATATTATTTCACTTGCTTTTCTTCCATTTTTGAAAGTCAGGGGAGAAAGATTCTGTCTGTGTCTGTATAGTTTACAAAACATATTCTTTTTTTAAAAATATGGTCACAATATCGCGAAACTTAGATGAACTGGATAATTACGGAAAGGTCTATAAATATCTTAAGGATATATAATATCCTTAAGATATTTAATAGATATTTATAGATCTTCCTCTTAAGATATTTATAGATCTTTCTCTTAAAAAAGTTCGTGTACACAATAATTAAATACTTTTTAAAAAATTGCAATCTGCTATTACAAATTTCAAGTTATCAAGTGAGAACCTTTTGTATTTGAAGTTAAATGTTGCGACTGAGAATCTGAAACACCCTGCATACGTTAACGCTTTCTTCGTTCCGGTTGTAGGGCTATTTTGCGTTCACGTCTAATTCGATCAGCTTCTACTTTTAAATTTTCATCATTCGTTATTTGTTGTTGTTCTGATCGAATTTTTTCTTTAGCTTTCGGCCACTATTTGCTCTTCCGTTCTCTTTTCTTTTCTTCTTTGCAGGGCTTCATTAAGAGAAAGCTTAGGTCATCCCATTTATGCTTTATTATACTTACACACACTTTATTATACTTTCTTCCCTTGCAACTATAACCCTCTGGTTATTTAAACAGTGTAATGTTTCTATTTTCCAGCCTCTTTCAGATACAACCTTCTATTAATGGTTTCAAAAGCAAAATCCTGACCAGGAAAAAAGATGTCATTATCACGAGGCTTCGAATAGACCGCACCTATTTAACTCATTAGCATCTTTTGCACTCGGATAATGCACCACTCTGCAATTGTGATCTAACGGTTAAGCATATTTTATGCGAATGCCAAGATTTTAGTACAAAGATTTTGGAACGACGGTTTTTAACTTAACTAATATTTTGGGTGATAACCTTCATTCAAATTTTTTTAACTCCTTAACAGATATTCAAATGCAACATCTGATTTAATTGTAGTTTTCTTTCTTAGAATGCCTTAGGTTTCTGAAGCGAAGACCATGTTTAACGAATATTTTACTCAGAATGATCAAGTCTGGTCCTTGCGCCATAAAACCAAACCAAACCTAATTAGCGTAATGAGCATGAAGTGGAAGATACATTGAAATACGGTCCTGTTCTATACACCCCTGTGACTGTTGTTCGACGTCTGAAGTTCAGTAGTTAAAATTTGACAAGGGATTTTAATATTGGATAAAAGAAAGCCGAAAGCATTGAGCTGTTTGAAATTCAAATGGGAAGTGGCTTTGTCTTATAAAGCTAACTATCGGAGAGAAACTGAAAACATATACTAATTCACATAAACAGATTGTTTGTGATTACAAAATTCTGAAAAAGTATTATAAAAAATATCAATGAAAATATAGAGACGAGAGCAAAAATTTATATAAAAAGGAAGATTTTTTAACAACTTTTTCGACTGTTTAACGTAAAAAAATCTCTCGTACGTTATCTTTTATTTTATTTAATGGAATATAACTGCAGCGTTAACTAAAAAAATGTAACAACTTTGCTACTGATTAAAACTTTTGAATTACAAATTAAATTTCTAGTTTTAAAGGATTTTTGGTGATAAATCGCCAAATGCGACAACCTGCATTATTTTCTAGTAACCCTTAAAGCAAAAAATGGATGTCTCAAAAGCAATAAATCGCCAATTAGTTACCCACGCATTTTGAGGCTTCAAAAACCTCAAACCGAAACAACATCGTCTTCTCACATGATAAAAAAGCACGTTTATTTTCAAACAATTTGCAGAGTTGTAGTCATGAAGTTATATATAAACGATTTATATGAAACCGAATATAACTAATATTCCATACGAACCATCTGGTGCGGAATAAAACCAGCAAGAGTGGTCTCCGCAAAACATAACTCGCATGTTCTCTAATAAAGATGCCTTCCAAAGGAATAACATAGAACAGCTACGAAGTAGCAAACATTAACATGAATTTACCACTTTTACAGGATCTATTGTGTCATCCTGGTGATTATTCTTTGGCATGCTGTTAAAAGCATCCGAAAATATAACATAAAGTCACCAAATCTCCTATCATATTTCATATATTTCAGCGATTGCGTCTTTGAGCTATCGCATTCACATATATTTAAAAATACTGACTGTTAACTATTACAACCATTGAACCCTGAAAACTGTCATATCCATTCTTACGTTGTAAAGTGAAACGCGAGAACAGCAACAACAATTGTAATTATTTAATAAAAATTAACTAAAATAAAAATTTTCTATGTTGACCTTAGTAGTAGTTGATTTAATTTTTTTATTACTTGTTTAAAAAAATATTTCCTCCTTATTTTTAACAATAACATTGCATCCTGAAATTCGAACCGATCACCAAATATTTGTTCACGTGATTTTCTTCCATTTTTGAAAGTCAGGGGAGAAAGATTCTGTCTGTGTCTGTATAGTTTACAAAACATATTCTTTTTTTTAATGGATCAGAAAATAAGAGAACATTTTAGAATGAAGTTTCTATGGGCTAAATCAAGACAGAAGCGGCGGCAGGAGTTTGCCGACGGGGAGGCAAGACAAATCCGACAGGGGGCAAGCACAATATCTCTCATTTGGCTTCAAAATAACTCAAAATAGTTAATTTTACATTTAATTAAAGAGAATCAAGTATTATTCAGATTCTTTTTTTTATCCAGGTACTGGCCCTTTCTTTCATTGTTCATTTGTAAAAAAAATGTTATGCGATATGATTCGATTTCTCATTCACTTGTTGGATATATTGCCAAAATAAGCGCAAATTATAAGTTAAATGAACGACATTTGAATCAGACGTCTGAAAATGTCTTCGACATTTCGACATATGTCTTCGACATCCATTATTTTAAATGTTTAGGTCTATCAAAAATTTTCGATGAAAATACGGCACATTATTGATCTACCACCCTATCGAATATTTTGCCAAATATAGTCCAAACAATTTAATCATTACTTGCATATTTCAATTGTTTACAATATATTAATTTCAAGAAGGTTTTTGAATAATCATATTCGATAATGCGCAGCTCTTTGCAACCATCCTGAAATGGTGAACATTTTTGACGACGAAACTCTAAATATCTCGCCGACAGGGGGGGGGGACAAGAGCCTACCGACAGAGGGGCAATTTCCTCCCTAGCCCTCTCCCTGCTAGCGCCGCCTCTGAATTAAGATAAAAATTGGAATATTAATCAGGCTTTAATTTAGATTTAAAGATATAAATTACAAACAAACGCATTCTTTTTAGGTACTCATTTAATTTTAATATAGCTGACTTGAATAGTTTCATTTCGAAATTTTTGAAAGTCGATTTATTTTTATGTTATTCCCTAAATAAAGAGCATATAGAATAGGCGTCTTTGAATTAATCCAATTATAATGTATTTTTCCCCAACATGCTTAATAGCTCTGTTTTCAGCAATAAATTTTTGAAGCACTGAAAGCCATCTCATAGCATTTAATTAAATGCAAACATTGTCGATTCGATGAATCTCGTAAAACATACGGAACACAGTTTTTATTACATCGCAGCTAATTTCCACTTGCTTTACATTCAGTTTTATGTCTCAGAATGTCTTCGAGTTCCATGTTTTATGCCGTTGCAGATTTGATCAGCTTCTGCTCTCTCAAAGACTTCGACTCACCTGTTCACAGTGAATAAACGAGAAAAACATCTAAACTTTTGATGGCACTACTTTTTAGGTACTAAACGTGATTTTTTGGTCCCTCACTTAATTACCAATTCCTTTTATTGCTGAATCTTCCATCGTTAAAATGCTTTCTAGTTCATAATTTTATGTTGGTTGCAATTAGCACAGCTGCGATTCACTTGCCTACTCGAATCTTCCAAACATTCTCATGTTCTGTATTTTAAGTTATTGCTGATTTGCACAGCTTTGGTATCAATAAGTCGCGAGTGCGCATGCTTGTGTGGCATGCCCTGATTGGTTAACTTTTCTTGCCCGCTCATTCTCTGCAGCTGTTCATGGCCAATGAGTGCCAACGAAAATTCTCAATTTTTCTAAAGACGTAACTTTTCATAAACTATGAATGAATTTTTACAAACCAATCAGAGAAAAACTTAAATTTGATAAACTTCGCTGAGCATAATTTTTAGGAATTTGATTGAACGCGTTTTTAATCGATCTGTTTGTTTCATCAGTTTGGCTCATGCATCCACCAAGTTCTTTCACTGTGCGGTTTTAGCTGAGTGTTGGGTAAGAAAACGTTTTACTACACTTTTTCCGGAATATTATCGTAACGATTTTCTATTTAGAATACGCGGCCCCTTAAAACCATTGAAGTCAAGTTAATTTAAAATATAAATTAAAGTGAAGGCGTTAAATTATATTAAGATATTAGACAAGTAAAGTTTTATTCTTATGTATTTTTGTTTGCTATCTATTTTTTCATATAAAAATTATACATACAAAATAGAAATACAGTAATCACAAAAAAAAATGAGATTCCAATAATTCCCACATTTTAATATAAGTAGAATCCTCAAAACACACTTTTAGAACTATGTCTGTCTGTCAGCGAATCGTGAATTATTAATCAATCTGTTTTATCGCTTTGTCTCAGGCATCGACTAGATTCACTGTGCATTTTTTACCTGACTTTTTGGTAAGAAAAAGCTTTTCTATCTTTATTCCAATCATATTATTATAGAGATTTTTCAACTTAAAATGCACGGTTCCTCAGAACCGTTTAAATCGAGTTAATTTAAAATATAAATTAAGATAAAATTGTTAGCATTTATTAATATATTAGTGAAGTAAAGTTTAATTCTAAAGTATTTTCGTTTGCTATCTATTTTTTTATATAAAATTATATAAATAAAGAGAAAATACAGCAATCGTCAAAAAATATTAGAAATTAAAATTCTGATGAGCTTTTATATAACACGTTGTTCTCAAAGAACATTTTTAGAATTATGTTTACCTGTCTGTGAAAGCGATAACTCAAAACTGCTTCAGCTAGATGCATGAAATTTTGTATGTGATCTTTTAACTAAATTTGTAGATTTCTATCAAATTTTTATACGAAATTGATTCAAAGGAAGTCTTCTGAGATCAAATGATCCCGATAATTATAAAATATTAAAAAATATTAAAATGAAATCTGCTAAGCAAATTTCAATGTATCATGTCAGAACATAATTTCTTGAACGGCCAAGCACCACGTGCTCGAGCGAGTTAAACTATATTTTTATTCATTTTGATCGTTTCATTGAATGAGTCACTTTAGTATTGTAAACGATCCAAAAAACTTTGTTTCGCATTTATTTTTTTAAAAAATATCTCATTTTCTATTTATTTCATTTCATATAATCACGTGGTCAAAATGACATTTTTCTAAGTTTTATATGCTGTAGTCCTTAACTTTTTTTTTAAATCAGAGCTTTTGTAAATGCGATGGAAACGCGTTATTAAAAGCTGATTTTTTGAGATAATAAAATTTTTACTTTTCGCCTACTGGTTAAAATTTTTATTTTTCGCTTACGGATTTTTGTTGACGCCAAAAACCTCAACCCAAAAACAACATCATGTTCTGACATGATAAAAAGGCAAGACGTAAATTTAGGCACGCAATTTTAAAATCTGAAGGTAAATTCGTAGGATATAATAAACTCAATCTATCACGAAGTTGACCTTCTGTTGGTTTCTATATCTGCATGCGTATAAGCAGAATAACTGGAAAAATGCAATGATTTAAGTAAATAGTTTTAGAACGTAATTTTGTTTTTAAAATTGCATTTTTATTTCAAATTTTGGTCAAAATCGATTCCATTCAAAATACACGCTAAGTTTTCTTCGCTACATTACGAAACACAAAACAGACACTGAAAAAAAAATGTGAATATTTATGATATTGACGGTTTTTCTCAAATTTCTACGATTCTTAGAATAAGAGGTAAATGACATTTTTATTTGGGGATATGCGAGGAAGATTTTGGAGAGACAATTTCCGCAGGTTTTTACATACAAAAATAGATAGAAAATCATTTCTAGAAACTTTTTTAAATAACATGCACTTAAAATATTATAAAATATGAGAGGAAACGATGATTTATAACAATTTTCTCCTATTATTTCCAAATTAAAGTAAAAGGGAAAAAAATAAAGACATAGCATTTAGACATTCAAATCTATCTAATGGGTAATATATGGCATGTATAATGTAACCATTTTTGAAAATGATTGGACAAATCAAAAAACGCATCAGTTGGGGAAGCAGCGCAAACAAAAAAAAGTGAAATGCCTATGGTTTAAGTATAAAAGTGAAATGTATTTTCAAATGAACACTCTAGGCGTTTATTAATTGCACCTATCTGCTTGGGAAATTCAGAATTAAATACAATCGCTGTAAGAAAAATGGCAGAATTCCACATGATGTGATTTTTTTCTGCTGTACACATTCTTTTCACCTACTTTCAATATTTTCGATTAAATTTTTTTTATCATGCATTCCCTTTTTCTGCATTTATTGATTTTTTTTTGTATGTTTCCATTAATTTGCTGCAGCGTTCATCCAAACCTTACGATTGGAAACGCCATTGCTGCTGTTCGCGCTATATTCGGCCATTTTAGTTAAAATTTGGCGACAATCTTTTCTTTTTTTTTTCAACACCACCAGAATGATACGGTTTGATGACATTTTACATTGCGATCAATTCGCCAATTCTCATACAAACACATCAAAATTTCCACTCATGCGAAGTCGCGAGTAAAACCTAGTACATGTATAATTAAACAGCTACTATTGTTGATATTTCCTAAAAAACAATGAATAATTTAATAATTTATTAAAAATATTATTTACTGACAAGAATGTTAACGTAAAAGAATTTTTATGAAGCAATGTTCATTAAACACTATTTTTTAATTATTTTTAATTAATTTTCTTTTTATTGCTGAAGTTTTTTTTTTATATTAATAAATGAGATTTCGACAGAAATATCAAAATATTAGAAGAGTTGAATTTATATAAAAATAAAATGACGTTTATTTACATAATAAATTTTGATACTCAGTTAGGTTTTACTTTTTCGAAGGTTGAAAATTCGAATTTTTCTAGGTCCTTGAACACAATATTCTGCTATATAATGAAGCCATATTTACTGGAACGTTTTTAATTCGAACTTGCTTCAGTTCCAATTTTCCCTTGTTCCTTTAACGCGAAATGTTTTATAAATAATCCGACTTGATTCATTCGATTTTTTTAAAAAAATTAAATTTGTTGGTAGTTAAAAATGTTTCGTTCGTCCCTTGAGCACAAAATTTTGATATATGGTGAAACTCGATTTATTTAAATTCTTTTAATTCGAAATGTTCGGTAATTAATTCCTTTTTCTCTGTTTTCATGAGTATAGTCTTAAAATACAAAATTTTGATTTACGTGAAACTGAATTTATTCGAATTTTTTTTAATTAGATTTCTTCTAATGCAAATTTCTTTTGAATTCCTTCCTTAAATATTGAATTAAAACAATTTTTACAGTTCGAATTTATTTCTGTTCATTGGAATTCAAAACTAGACATGGAATTCTAAATTAAACATTTACATTGATTCAAAAAGGCCTTGTGTCCTTAGTTATCTTCATTCATAAAGTATTCAACTAGGTTTCAGAGACGATTTTAAAAAGAAAATTATACATAACAATTCTTTAAAGTACGAAATATTTAAAAAAAGATTTGAAAGGTGGTACTATTAAAAGAAAAAATAAACTCATTACCTTCAGTTTTTTTAAATGCTTATCTATTTTAAATTTAGTAAACATTTTAATGTTAGGAAAAAAGAAAAAGTTAAAAAATAATGGAAATATTTAATTTTTATTTCCACTATATATAGCTCAAACATTGCATAAAATAAATCAGACCACAAGATAAAAATTATTTTAATAAATAAATATTTTATGAAAATTTGAAGTTGCCGTTAACGATTTTTTGCAAGATTTGTCTATGTTTTGAACTTAAGGGTGTTCTGTAAAACATGTATAAATGAAGCTATCTTAAAATCCTATATCTGTTATACCCTAAAAGATTTCAGATACATGCTTACCAAATTTCATTAAATTTCATTGAATTCGTTTTATGGTATCATGTTTTCAGTAAATCAATCACAGAGAAATATTCATTCCACAGAAAAAACGTTTAGATATTGTACTTGTAAATTAGTTCGTACAAATGCGCTGGGAACAAATGTAGTTTTCACGTTTTTTTAAAACAGAAATGGCAAAAATACGCCAACTACAGCTGAGTAGGTACGAACATATCAAATAGAGAGTGGGGAGGTACAAATATCAAATAGTTTAATAGACAATACACATTATTTTATAGAATTTGAAGGTAAAAATAAAATCACTCACTCGCTCTCGGTTAACAATACCATTGATTCCGATTTCATTTTTATTTGTTGCGTATTATTGAAACTACTGCATATATATATATATATATATATTACATACTGCATATATATATACGTATATTAAAAACAAAGACTGTTTTAAAATTTGGGGAGTTAGGACTTTATTTTCATATCGTTTACTATTTTTATTAAAAAATTTATCGCTATTACTGTATTAAGTAAAATGAAAAATAATTAATTATAATTATTGAAAATTCATTTATTAAAATCACTTACTGTTTATTTATAAATCATGCACTGAAATTATACGCGTAAAATTGTTAAATATTAAAATAATTTTGTAAAGCCGTTTATAGCAGACAATTATCGTTTCTTCTTTGTCAATTTTAATCCAATTATTTGGTTAAACTATCTAGACTTTGGATTACTTAAGTTCTGCAGTGCTTATTTAAAACGTTATGTTACATTCATTAGAAAGGTGTAATAAGAAAATGATAAAATCTGGAGAATCATATTACAAAGAATAAAAATAAATATGAAGATAATCAGACTCTTCCTTTGAAAGTTCATTCCGACTCACAAATTTCTTGTTCTTAAATTAAAAAAAATATTCTTAATTAAAGATTTGTAATATTATAAGATAACAAATAGTTATGAAATTCTAATGATTTGTAATATTGGTGTAACATATTGTTATGAAATTCTAATGATTTGTAATATTAGTGTAACAAATTGTTATGAAATTATAATCGTATTAACATAACATATGGTATTAACATGGTGTGGTAAATGGCATTAACATAATATTAACGTAACATAACAGATAGTTATGAAATTCTAACGGTTTGTAATATTAACTTACAAATAGTTATGAAATTCTAATGGTTTGTAATATTAACAAATAGTTGTGAAATTCTAATTGTTTACAATATTAAGAAATAATAATGAAATTCTAATCCGTAAAATGTACAATCTCATAGTTATAACATAATTTAATCCGACAAAAAATATTTTCTTTCGTATACAATCACAGTTTGACAGGTTTTGTGCTTCTTATGACACAAAAGAAAATTGAATAAGGATTTGGGGTCGTCTCTGTCACACTGATTTAGTCCTTAATTTGATTTTTAAAAAATCTACAATTTTGAAGACAAGAAACAATAGATCAGATCTTATTAATATATGTTTTTGCATTTTTTTTTGTTTATGTGGTCTCAAATATGTAGATATATTTTAGATCGTTTGGGGAATGGTTCTAATATTTAATGCAGAAAGATAATTATAACATTAAATCTATAAGCTTAGCTTCACCCATCTAGCTATTTGAATTCTTAAATTATTGCGCTCGTGAGGATATGGTCAGAAGATCGCAGAGACGTTTAATTTAATGAGTTGATTGGGCCTAGAATCTTCTCCGATCCCGAAGACGCAGATGATCCAAAAAAATTATCATATTATTTTAATTTTGAGATAAATGGCAGATTTAATTATTACTTTAACTATGCTAACTTCAAATTATGGTTAGAACTCTATAACTAAACAATGACAGGAATTTTGAGAGAGAAAAATCGTCATTAGATAAATTCAGATGCGTTTTTAAAAGGTTGAACGTAGAACTATGACATCATAGCTGTTATTTCATCTCAAAATCGGTCGAGCTCAGAAACTTGGTTTGCCAGCTAGAAAAGTTGAAAATTAAAAAGCAAATTATCATTATATATATAATATGCCTGTATATATAGAGAGGGACAGACACCGATAGAGAAGTCCCGTGATTGTTTCAAACCGTTTTAAGCTGTTTAATGACTTAAATTTATTAATAAAAAATGACAAAAAATAATAATGTTCTCACATGATAACTTGAAATTTGCGTTCGAGGATTTCATTTTCATTTTTAAACTTTTTTTTATTATTAGGTTAAAATTTCTATTAGGTCATAGATTCGAATTGATAGATACTTATTCTTCGCTACAATTTTAGAAAAAATGTCGAATTATTTTAACCCAAGGAGTTCGAATTTGTGAGAACAACACAGGCACATAAGTAAACTTATTATTGGGAAATTTCATCGGGAATTTGACAGCAATCTATAAATATGGCACACACATCAATTTTCAATGCTGTAGCTCAAAGCGGTTTTGAGTTTTTGAGCTCACAGGCAGACACAATTCTGAAATTGTCGGAAAAAGGGAATTCTTATTGGGAGATCCGTCAGCATTTCCAGTTAGAAATTTTTTAGATTAAAGTATTTGTACTAATTTTTGTATATTTTGTAAACAAAAAAAGTAATGAGCCTAAAAGAAGCAAATTTCAAAAATAAATTTTAAAATAAAGCTGCTTTTGTACAACAAAATAAAATAAAAAAGTACCAATGTTCTTTTGTCCCCCTTCAAAATAAATTATCGCATTATAAGAAGCTTATTATGAATCAGATTGTCGCTCGTTTGGATAAATAAAATACTCATTAAGGAACAATTTTTTGACAGTGAATTCGGAAGTTATAAAATTGCAATTCCCTACTTACATCCGTTCGATTGATTCTTTCATATCTTTATTTATCTTAAAAATTTCACATCTTCGTTCAAGAAACATACAAAAAGTGGGGACTTAAGTTTTATTATTATTATTTAATGCAATCCTTTCAATTTAAATTTTCCTTGTTTTGCTCCTGAGAAACATTGATAATAATAATGCTTGCTAAGCGATGCATTTGACTAAAAGGGTATTTAGTCAAATCGCTAGATGTTTTCATTTCCAATGAAATACAGCAAAAATATCTGTTTTTATTTTTCTCTCGTTTTTAAAGCATAAAAAGAAACGTTACAGTGGTGAAAATGAAAGTTTAAATTTTATTAAAAAAATAAAATTAACTACAGAATCGTGAATTTTAATTAATTTTCGTATTTCAGATTTGAAAAACATTTTTGCCTTGCCATGTCTGCCTTGTAAGTAAATAGATAGATATAATTACAAAAAAAGATGTAAGACAAAGAACGCAAAAAGCTACAAGCATGAAATTTAGTTTGTAGCATTAATAAAATTGTAAATTTCTCTCAAATTTAGATCTGACGCGTCAACGAGAAGTCTATCTGTCCGCCCATCAGCATCCAAAGAAAACACGGAAACGTAAGAACATAAATTGCTAGAAAGATTCAATTTAACATTTGATTTATTATTTCAGTTTTAGATCTGTATCAAATGCTGTATTAATCTTATTAAAGAGCAAACTATCTGTATAATCGTATGTTTGCGAGTATGTGTGCACGATAATTCGAAAATACAGTTACTTGTTTTCAAACCTGGTATGTTGTTTTGATACTAACGTTCTAGATCTGAATAAAATTTCCCAAATTAAAAGAAAGGAAGAAATCCAAATTTTGTAAGTTCAAAGATTCCATTGAATTCTTTCCGATGATTTGACTTGCAAACTTAGCGTCCATTCATTGAAATGGAAGAAATAAAAAATCTAAAAATTCAAAGAGTTTGTTTTCTCTACTAATTTCATTTACTAAATGCATGACAAATCAGTGAAAATGATGATATCCAAAGAAAACATCAAATATTCTACTGATTTGATTTGTAAAACTTAAGTCAATTTAGGAAAAAGAGATACATTAAATTAATAAAGTTAAAGGTTCCATTGATTTCACTTCTCTCAACTAGTTTGATATACAAATCTATGAAAAGGATGACATTCAAATCTTTAAAGTTGCAGATTCCGTCGTATTAATTCCACAGGTTTGAACTACAAAACTTAGGTCTATTTGCGGAGAGAAAGATATTCGAAATCTATTAAATTCAAAGATTCTATTTATACCAGTTCTTTCAACTAATTCGGTTCACAAAATTTATGACAAATCAGTGAAAAGGACAATATCCGAAATCTGTAAGTTCTAAGATTCCACTGATTTGACTTACAAAATCTGTCAATTCAGTGGATATATGAACCCTATAAACTCAAAGATTCCGTTTATTCCAATTCTTTCAACTAATTCGATTTACGAACTCCAGGACAAACTATTGATAAGGGAAATATTCAATATATAAAAATGCTCTCCATTGTTGTGTAAAATACAAAATGTGTCGTGTTATGTTAATACATGAGAAAGTTGAAAGAAGAATATTCCCGACTGGTTATTTAGAATTTTGCATTCTTTTCTTGTTCTAATTTTCGCTTATAATATAATTTTTATTTCAGCTAAAAAAATGTTTTCCATTTCCCAAAAATGCATGAAATTTTCATTTCTTCTTTATCCAGGTTAATAACTGTGTAAGTTGCATGTATTTTCTTTTCAATGTAAATTTTAACATAACATCTGTCACATCTAATTATCTCAGGCGATATAACGTCATGGAAAACAAATGTTGTTGTTGTTTCAAAATGTGTAATACTAGTTTTAAATTTCGCTATAATTTGTCTTCATATTATCAGAAAAACGTTTCTAAAATATTTATACTTGAACAAATATTAACTGTTTTTTTACATATTTTCTGCTTTAATTTTAAATGTGAATATATTTAGTAAAAAAGATACTAAATTGTTACTATTGGAATCAAAACTATAAAATAAGGTATCTGAATATAATATGACTGTCTCAAATTTTCAGATTTATTTTATACTTTTTATCAAAATAAGTTTCTACTGTTTTAAAGAGAAAACTAAGAAGATTCTATTGTAGATAATAAAGCTGAATTAATCCCAAACTGTTTCCTGAGGTAGATGAGAATTGTGAACTTTCTTAGGTCTTTTTTTATTTATATTTCGTCTTTTTTTTTTTACTTACGTCAAAAAAATTAATCTGGACGTGAGATTTTGACGAATATCCACTTTTTATACTTCTTTGAGTTCGAAAAATAAATTTTTTGGAAAAATGTCCGTCTCTCTATCTGTGACATCGATATCTTTGAATGAAATTTGGTGTACGGTCTTTATACCAAATTTGTATATTTCTACCAACGTTTCTGCAAAATCCACTCAGAGGAAATCTAACTGTCGTTCTGTTGGAATATAACTTAACACAATAACTACCAAACGAAAATGATAACTACAAAGATAATTATGTAGAAAAAATTCGATACGTGGATTAATTTCTATTGTCTGGACACCTATTAAATTTTGAGCAAATCCAACAAGGGATTGACCCTCTGTTGATCTGTACTTTTAGAAACATGCAAACGCGGTAACTGAAAAACGCGATGAATTAATATATCAAACATGGTATAGAAATTTGAGATTGAAAGTAATTTTGAATCAAATTTTTTGTTTTGATGGTCGGGAAAATCGCAGCTAAAATGCAGATTCGATTTTCGATTTCTATTCGATTCGATTCCTATTCAACTACTAGTAGTGTCAGAATAGATAGAATAGATTTTTACCAAATGACTCGCCAAGGGTGATACGAAAAATTCAGTAGAAATTATAGATTCACACCAAAGATTAATATTTTGTAATTATTGAACGCCAATGATATGCAAAATGCTCTCTGGGATAACATCTTAATTGGAGTATATAAAAGTTTTGCGGAAGTTCATTAAAAAAATTACAAACTCAGAATTTGGACGATTCGTCTTCCTTCAGACCTCAGTGAGTCTGAGACAGCCTACTTTTTCAATTATATATGTCTGTTTATCTGTGAATATGATAGCTGGAAAACGCATTCAGCAAGACAGACAAAATTAAAATACGATTTTCACACCAAATTTCTCGAAATTTTATGTAAAGAGAATTTACTCTATTTTCCCAAAAATTTCTCACAAAAAATTTATTTAGCTGCTCAAATACAAGTGAATACAATAATGTCAAAAAGCAAAAAACTTGATAAATAAAATGTGATACACATTTTTAGCATCTAAGGTGAAGATCCTTATCGAGAAAACAATTTTAAGAACTTAGCTTTCGTCAGACTTTATTTCCGCATGCATGTAAATGCGATGAATAAAAAAATGCAACAACTCAGATTAACTGCCTCATGCGGTCATTTGAGCAAATCAGAAGCGCAGCAATTATTTCAAAATGTTTTTTACGTTATGGTTCCACAAGTAATATCAGACTGAGTAAAAGTGCACAAGTAATGTCAATCAATAATCGATCCAATTCCTGTCATAAGATAAATGAAATGTAAATAAAAATTTTAGGGTCTAAAATATAGATTATCATTGCATTTTAAGCAAAATCTGTCAAAGGATATCTGTCTGTCGGTCTATATTTCCGTATGTATGTATATGCGATGACTAAAAAACTGCAAGGAGTTTGATAAATGAAATTTAGTAATATTATTTTAACATTTAAATAGCTTATGCAAATAAAATTTGTAACACAGATTTAAGAACTAAAATTCAGACATTTATCAAATTTTGAACTGGTTGATCGTTTGTCTTTCTGTACTTGAGTGTGCAAGTAAATGCAATAATTAAAAAATTCAATAAATTATTGAAATTGTATTTGATCTTGCGACTGCGTTTGTATATTAAATTTTGGTGTTAATCTATCGGTAGATGCAGTAAAAATGGTAGGTTCATGTTTAAGATCTATATTTCGTATCTAAATTTTATCAATTCAAATAATTCGCGGCTTTACTCGAGAATCACAATTTTATGCTGAAGAATGTAAAAAAAACCAGATGAATAATATTGAATACACGTTTTTATTTGCTGTTAATTGACCAGCAAAAAAAATCCAGAACACATATTCTCGCGATTGATTGAAAAAATGCTACATTCAAGCAAAATTCTAAATTCGGCTACTAAAGTTTACCAATTCAAATAAATCACGACTTTACCCGAAAATCACAATTTTTTGCGGAGGAAGAAGAACAAGACTTTTATTGAAGAGTATGCAAGAAAACTTCAGAGAGAACACTTCTCTGGTTTCATTTACATTTGAATAATTCGCAAATTGCAATAAACTTGTTTTCGTTAGAAGAAAAGAGAATTAAAGAATAAATCAGCTTGAATTTCACAAGAAATTAATTCTTATAAAATCGTAATAAAATAAGCACAAAAATTGCAACTAAAATTAATATTCAACGAATTATAGGAATAATACATCAGAAAAAAAGATTCCATACTTGGTTTATATTTTTGTATATTTAAAATAAGATTCCATACCGGGAATATAAGCTCACTCTTATTTCCAATTAAAATCTAGATGATTTGTTAATGCTTGAAAAGTGAAATGTGCATGTTAATACTGTTAACTATCCTCTTAAATTCTTTAAAAGTTTGTTTTATTTTAGATTTTCAACTTGCAAATTTGAATTTCGCAGAAGATATTTTTTAAAGAATTGAAATATGAAGGTAATTCATCCACTTCCCTATTTTTCTATATGAATTCTACTGAGTTTTGTATAAACAACACCATTCTATTAAGTAAATATATAGGTTTGTATAAAAACCAAATTTTTGAAAAACCGTGTTTCAAATTCAATATTTAAAAAATGGTTTTAACCGGTTTTCGAATTTTTGTCGAAAAAAATAGAATAGGAAAAAAATATTTTATTTCATATAAAATAATAAAAAACGAAATCAATATCAAAATATAAACAAATAATTAAAGATTGCATATACACAAAATAACGAAAACACAAACAAAATTTTCAAATAATATTTTAATTATTTTCACTACTTTTAATTTCTGTTAAGAAAATAGGATTTTAAAAAGCATAAAATATCCATTGCATGAAATTGAACCTTCTTTGAGTAGTTACTGAGCTTGGTTTTATAGTTTTCATGGCATAAAGTAACAAATCTAAGATTTTTGTTCCTATATTCGTGTCCCCAAATAATGAAAATTCAACTTTCTGTGTCTTTGGAATTGTAAGTTTTCTTCAGGGTCTTCAAGAAACTAATGAATTGATTTTTTTCCAAGGCTTTTAAAAAAGGCATTACTCTGATGAGTAGTTTCATCGATTTACTCTTCACCAGAATCGATTTCCACAAAAGAATTCAAGAGTTATCTAGACAATATTTTTCCAGATAATAATTAATTTTTTTGAGAAAACAAACTAGATTTTCCGCTGGTTTGTTTTCTCAGATTTAGAAATATTTTGTGGATTGGCAAATGCTTCAAAAGAGTTGATAATTCTACTTGTCTTCTCTCTTGAATTAATTCTTTTAAAGCATATAATAATTTCACTTATTTTCAGTGTTAAAATTATTTACTTCATATAACAGAAATTCAAATATACCTTGTTAATAAATTGGCATCTCGTCGTCCTAATCCCTCAGTTACTAGATGAATCAGTCTTAACCAATAAAATTCAAAATATTAATTTTTTTGAAGAGGAATATTTAAGCGTTCCGAAAAACCGTTTTACTGAATTTAAAAACCGATTTCCAAATGTGAGAATTGAGTTTAAAACCAGGTTTGAAAACCCCCCAAACCCTATAAATAACGAATTTATAAAAAGTCACCTTTCATTTTGCCCAAGTATTTTTGCATGCTTTCTAGAAAACTACCCGTTTCTTAAGCTTCAAACTATAGCTTGCAGACCTTAAATTCTGAAAAATAAAAATAGTACTCCAAGTATTTTAAAATTTCATTGGCTTGTTTGTTCTTTCAACTTCACAGCATATATTACAAACCATTGCTAGATACCAAAAAATTTACAATTAATCCTAAGCTATCACACAAAAAATAAACTAAATAATATTAGTAAAAATATCAAAGAAATAATCTTTTGCTTTTACCTTTTAATAATATTTTAATTGAAATAAAAATAGTAGCAATTATAAAATGTCTGGAAAGGAATCTTATGCTAAATGTCTACTAACAGATTTATATTATGATATTTATCGAACAGGTACATTTCTCGTTCAACAAAAATTATATCAATTAAATTCTGCGAAGAATTGTCTCAAAAGTGATGAATTATATAAAGAAGTAACCTTAACTATCTTTGTCGAATAAATGATATCAGTTTGAAACATCTGGTTTGTAAGTAAAATTAGCCTTGCAACATTTACACATGTTTGTTGCTTCTAATATTTTTTTAAAAAGTTTTATCTTAAAAACTGGAAGCGCGAAATTATATAGAAAAATTCCGATTATTTTTCAAAATACGAGAATCCTCTTATAAAAACACGTAATTAAATGATGAGAATGTTTATTCTAATATATTCCATTATGTAGGCAGGTGGTCCAAAACAACTTCCCTCGCTTTTTACTACCGGAAATAGCAATGCACGGAATTGCCCCACTGAGCAGAATTACCTCATTTCCTTCTAATATCGTCTGCTATACTGCAGACGATAAATACAGAAACAAGTAAATGAAAATGGAAACTAAAAAAAAAGGAAGAATGTTCCACTAAAAAAAAGAAGGCAGTTAAATTTAAAAATTCGCAGGTAAGGATATTTTTAGAATAAAATTTATATAAAAATTATAAAGTAATTTCAATTATTCGCCATTTAATTTATATACCACTTTATGTCAATCTTTGGTATAAAGAATAGTTTTAGGTTCTAGAGACCACAATCAGTGAAAAGCAGTGAAATTTCTAGAAGTCATTCCTTTAGAACTATTTGAAATAAGTGATGCTATTAAGAATTTATCTGAAATGTTGTATAAGAGAACAATTTAAATAATACTAAAATGAAAAGATATAGTAATAAGAAATTGAGAAACACATAAAATATATTGCTACTTACCTTATTTTATCATCAGCATTTCTTAAATGCATAGTGTACATTTCGAACTCTATTATTTTTTAATAAGATCTTCTCTGGTAAAAAGAAGTTTGAAAAATTTATCGAAATTACGTACATAATTATTCTATCTTCGTAATAATCTTTTGTAGCTTGCAATTTTCATTTTGATAAGTTTTATTATTTCTTCATATATTATTCATGATAAAAAAATTTCTTTTGGTCAAACTGGAGTATTACTTTTGTAACTGTAGGAAAAGTTCTTTTATAATTTTGCGTTGCCAACGTTCGTAATTTGTTGTTAAATACAAAAATATAATACAATGGCAAGAAATTGTGATTAAGTAAAGCCACATATAATGCAATTTATTTTGCTATGAATCGGGTTAAAAAGGAAAGAACTTGTACCTCCTTCGCCTATTTCAATTCTGCAAACGTTTCAGACCTTGAAACGTGTGTTATCCATCAACTGCAATTTCTAATCCATGATTCATGCTAGAAAAATAAACATTTCTGAACAACGAAAAAACAACTCTTCGGAAAGCAAGAAGTGATGAATTCTTCATTTCCCCACTTTTATTATTGCTTGTGAATCTATGAAAATTAATATGCTTTTCTTCCCCCATCCCAACAAAAAAAAAAGAATACGGTTTAAGGGAAATAAAATTATTCCATCAAAAAAAAAAGAAAGAAAAAGGAAAGAGTGAAAGAGAGACCGTATTCTGTTATGCATTTATTAATACTTCAGAAGCTAACTTCTTTTATTCACTTATTCATTTTGATAAACATTTCATTTTCAAAGCAGGGCACCAGATGCAATATGGACATTCTTATTTCAAAAATTATAATGGGTTAGAGAATGTTAAATAAAAATGAAAAATGCGCACTTGTAAATTATATCTTTTTTATGATTTTTTTTCATTCCGTTTTTATTTCTGAGTTTATATTACAAATTTAAAATTTCGCAGAACATATTATTTTTTTAGATGTAATATCGCCTGCATTACTCATATTTAACAACAATAGGAGAGTTGCAATTTCTTCATTACTTCATAATGATTTATGTGCAACTTTAAAAAAAATGTCTTTTTAAATTAATTTCGAACATTATAATCGTTAGTTAATAAACATTTATTGTTATTGCTCAGAATAATTTTTTATAGAGAAGTTTTGATTGAAAATTTATGAATTATTCATAATTAGAAAGAGGTTTTTAATTGGACGAATCTTTATTTTCAGACCTTCCTGAACCCAAAAAATTGGTACATTTTGTCTGTAGACATGATAGTTCAAAAACACCATTGAACTAGATGTATGAAATTTGGTATATGGAATTAATATTTATTGATTTTCGTTATATTTTGAATAGGATCTATTCACAGTACTGTCAACCTATCTGACTGACTGTTCGAGGGTAAGTGAACTTGATTATTTCAAAACGTAATGAGCAATACAAACAAAATTTGTTATACACATTTAGTATTTAATAATACATACATTTAAGAAATTTTGAACCAGTTACTGTCCGTTAATTTGTACATGCGGATGCATATAAAGGCAATAACACAAAAATGCAAATATTTGAATAAATAAAATATTGCATGTGATTTTTATGATTATTATAGCAGTTCTATAATATTTTTTTTAACTTCAATTGATTGGGAAAAGAGATCCAAAATGCGCATTAGTTTTTTGGCGCGTGTTTTAATAACAAGCCAGCGATTTATAACCAAAAAAAAATCAAAATCACACGTTAGATTCACTCAAAATGTCGATATTTTATAGCTACTTTTCGCCATTGTCATACAAATAATAAACAAATACCGGTTTTCTTTACTAGATTGCGAAGCACACAACCCTCAAATGCAGGACACTGAAAATAAAAATCTGGGTATTCCTGCATTCACGCTTTGTCCATGGTTCCCAATTTTATAGAGAGAGGATATAACTAACTTGTTTGCTCGAGTATATGCAAGAAAGCATTGCGGAGACCATTCTCCCAAATGGCGCCAAGTGATAAGACAAATAATAAAAAATTTCATTAACTGTCGAATGACTGTGAAATCAAACTAGGCTGCCTATGGATGATCTGACAGGCAATGTTAAATTTAATGTATCTGGTGCAAACTTCATTTTTCTAATTGATATGGTTTCATATTCATATTTAGTTTATATATATTTACGTTGCATTGTAAAGCAACACTAGGATTATTTTGGGACGGATCTAGTAATTTTGAAAAGCGGTCAGATGACGTAGATGACACCTGAACTGGCACCCTTCTCTGAACACCATACCGGTGGGAGGACTCATATTCATATAATTTTGGATAAACAAAACAAATTCGTTAACTGAAACAATTCAGAATCTGTAGTTTGGACTTTCTGATTGAACTGTAATTAGATAAATTATTGGGAGGCAATGCATGTACACTTTTACTCACTCTGAAATTTTATGGAGCCTGAATGTAAAACACCTTGAGAAAATGTTTTTCGCTCTTTGGTTAAGAATCCAAATGAGGTTGGGTGGTGTGGAGAATGAAGTTTATGGAAGAGATTGAGAAGGGATGCTTAGATGAGTAACACTGGAGAAGAAAAGTTCATTTTAGTTTGTGGACGCATTATGATGACTTGAGTGGCAAAGTTCATTTTGTAGAGGCATAAGGAAATTTATATTTGCCATCACAATGAGCGTAATGACTGTTGTTGAATTGTGGGATTCGGGTGATCCAGGATTTTCAAAAAGAAATTTCGGGAAAACTTTGAAGTGTATATTTCAGTATCTTTGATTTTCCGACATCCTGACACAGGAGTAGCGCGTCTTTTCCACTATTTGGACGCCCTGGATTCGAGTCCCAATTCGAGCATGGTTGTTCTCTATTTGTAATACGTTTGGATGTGCCCCTCTGTGAAAAGGGGCTGTTCAAGAGAATGGGACGCGCGAGTAGTTGTTCTATATGTGATATCTTTATGCAATATGTCGTCTGTAAGCCCCGTGTGATACTTAGTGGTGCACGGGGATTTCTAAATGTTCGATAAAAATATCTTTGATTTTTAGATGATTGAAGCTGACATCAATGCCAATGTACCAAGGTGTTTCCATCATTCGCAGTATATTGCTTTGAAAGCTATGGATACGATTTCAATGAGCTTTTTCTCAGACCTCAGATTTGAGAGGCTCATGTTAGAATAGGCCAATTATTTGCTTATATTATAAAACTTCCTTGTGAAATGAAGGTGGGATTTGCTCCCAATAAGTAGAATAATTTCATAAACCTTGGCTCAAAATTTGTCAGCATTATATTTCAGGTGGGTTTCTTGAAGGTGAGGACATTTTAACAATTACACCATTTCGATATTCCAAACTCTAGGAGGAAAAGAAATGTTTAATTTATATAATTATATATCTACTAGCTTTTGCCAGCGACTTTGTACACTTGAAAACACACACACCTAACCTAAAAAGAATTTATTTACAGTATTCATAAAAATCATGTCAAGTCTATTTTATTTATCAGTCAATATTAAGATAGCTACAAAAGTATTATACATATATTTTTTAAACTTTTAATTAAAATAAAAGCACAGTTATCAATAATTACAAAAGACTGCACATGAGTGAATTTTCAACGTCAATTGAGGCAACCTAAATGCATGAATTTTCTAAGTCAGGTAGGGTAACGCAATACAGATTAGAAATTTTTAATTGTCTTTATTCTTCTTTAGTTTAGTTCAAAAGTACTTCAGAATGAATCCAGAAAATCGATTAATTAACAATTTTTTATTTTAAAGGCATCAAACGCTGAGAAAATAAACAGAATCGTTTGGAATAATCGGTCGAAAACTTGTTAAGCCTAACTTGTGTGGGAAAAAACAGTCTGAAGTCTTACTCATTTGGCGGAGAAGAAATGAAGGTTTTTGGCGGGAAAGTAAGAAAAATGTCATCTTTATTATTTTTCTCACAATTTTTCTGTTTTTCTCTCTTTAAGAACCTTCCTCGCATCTTAACGAAAATATTTAAAAAAATAAAGCTTAAAATGAAATCTGCTACGCACATTTCAATGTATCATGTCAGAACATAATGTCTTGAACGACCAAGCACCACGTGCTCGTGCAAGTTACATTATATTTTTATTCGTTTTAATTGTTTCATTGAATGAGTCACTTTAGTATTGCAAACGATAAAAAAAAAACTTAATCTCGTATTTTTTTAAATATTGAATTTCCTATCCATTTCATTTCATATAATCACGTGTTCTAAATGACATTTTTCGAGGTTTTATTTGCTGTAGTCATTAACTTATTTTTTAAAATCAGAGCTTTTGTAAATGCAATGGCAACGCGTTATTAAAAGCTGATTTTTTGAGATGCTCATGCAGATAATAAAATTTTTATTTTTCGCCTACGGATTCTTGTTGACGCCAAAAAATCTCATTCCCAAAACAATATTATGTTCTGACATGATAAAAATTGGTCGAATTGGTCGAGACTTTCTCGAGTTTTGAGCTTAGCAAAACATTTCGCGATTCATTTTTATTTATATAGTTGTGTTTTCTGCGATGCTTTCTAATATGATAGAACTAACTCATTTGCTCGAATAGTCACTTCCATTTAAGTTATCTTCCTGGTTTCGGAAGCACATTTTTAAAATTTTGTTTGATTATCAATTTTAGTAGATTTTCTTGATGTCTGTGACTGAAAACAATAAATACTATTAATTAGAAAATTTTAATTTAATTAATTAAATTGAGGTATTTTAGGTAAAAGATGAAATTAGTGAAAAGCGCAAAGCTTTCTTCACTAAATTCAAATCTCCAATTTAAATTATTTTTCTACACAACATACTTGTACTTATAAGGGCGTTGAACTAAAAGCTAAAAAATATATACAAATGAAAAAAAGTTATGGATCTACGAGTATATTTATGGTAAAAATATTGTAAAAATCATCGGTACAACTAGAAATAAACCGCCAAAAATCAAAAACTATAAACATTAGACATAAATCTTTCGTCCATTGCCTTCATAACACTTATGATAATATATACACAAAATTTCAAGGAAATATATCCATCAGTTTTTGTGAAACTATGTTTTGTATAGTAAAATTTTGACAAAAAAACACCATTCTTTAATAAATGAATTTAAATTTTTAATTAGTATAATCTGAAATAATATTTCATTTAAAATACTTAAAATTCACCAGTTTTGTGGCAAATGCCTTCCTTATTCTTTGTTTTATAAATTTCTTTCTTTCCAATTATCCTTTTTATTATTATTTTTTTGGACAATTTTGTAACAGGCAAAGACTGTTTCTTTGTAGCAACAATTCGCTCGTTCTCGAAGCTATTTTATTGTGTTAGCATGTAATGACCTAGAACAATACCCAATTCATTAAAATTTTCTATTATGCCATCATTGAATAACATTGCAGCTATATTAGCCCCTAAAGGCAAATTTTTAAATTCAATGAACATGTTTTGGGGAATAATTATCCGTAATAGATTGTTCAAACTGGAGCATTTTGTGTTTCCCCGTGAATGTATTTTTGCAGAAGATTTTGGTCATATAATTTCATATTAATGAGCTTAATAATATTCATAAAAGTTTTTGAGAATTCTATGCTTTTTGAGGTCTGAAACTTGACATTGGTATTTGCACCAAGTATCTTTTCCCTTTGAGCAATGTGCATGCATTGGTTTTTTACTGGAACAAACATGAGTAAATGCAGCAAGTGCTGCACTTTGAATATGCAATAAATTACCAACATTGGATTTTATTGTAATAATACCTGTATAATAGTTTTGTAATTTATTTATGACTGTATGTAAGCTTTCCTTTAATGTCGAGACTTTTAATAGATTTTTTAAAGCTCTCAAGAGTTTACCCACTCGCTTTTGAACATGCTCTATACATTCACATTTCACAACAGAACATTTAGTGAATTTTAGTCAGTGAATATAAAGGCATTAAAACGTAAAAAACAGCCTTCCGGTGATTTCCGCTCTACTTCCGGTTTCGTTTTCGTTAATGTTGACTCAAAGGAACATCTATAACTTCAGATATAATTATCGTAAAAACATAACAAGCACAGATTTGGAAACGTAAATAAATGGTATTCAAAAGAAAAAAAATGTGATTTTTAGTCAAAAACTGAATTGACAACCCAGGCAGATACTTTAAATTTAAGAGGAAAATTGGCACCTCGAAACAATATTTATGAAAATAATTTATAATTTAAATTAATGAAACTGTAAGTAAAATTACGATTTCTCTTTGTGAGTAGCATCTTCGCACGAAAAATAATTTTTAAAATTATTAAAACACTGAAAATTATCTTTTTATTTACGTAAATTTAATTTTCATGTAATGTTGTAGTAATCTTAGCAAATTAAAAATATATATTACTTTAAATACGATGTAGCAATTTTCATAATTGAAATTTAAGTCAAATTTACTTCATTATCTCATTACATCATTTGTTTTTCTTCAATAAAATAAAAGGTAATTTAATTTTAAACAACTTTTTTTAAAACAAAAACTTTATTTCACTTTTAAGATCTGAAAACGTTAAAAACGATTTTTAAAATTCCTCGCTGCATATTTTTAAGCATGAAGTATTGTACCTTGTCATATTTATTAAGTGTACTTGCATTATTTCAGAGATATTTTGGAACTTCTTTTCTTCTTATTAATAATATATAAGAACATGTTGCAGTTTGGGGGAAGTTTTTTTAGCGTTAACAAAAATCCGTAGGCGAAAAATAAAAAAAAATTATTATCTGCATGAGCATCTCAAAAAATCGGCTTTTAATTACGTGTTCCCATCCCATTTACAAAAGTATTACATTACAGTAAAAACATTACATTATCTTATTTAAAAAATAAGTTAATGTCTACAGCAAATAAAATCTAGGAAAATGTCATTTTGAGCACGTGATTATATGAAGTGAAATAAATATGATTTTTTAAAATCATTTTTTATCGTTTGCAGTATTCAAATGATTCATCCAATGAAACAATTAAAATGGATAAAAATATAACTTAACTTGCTCCAGCCCGTGGTGCTTGGCCGTTCAGGAAATGATGTTCTAACCTGATACATTGAAATATGCATAGCAGATTTCATTTTAATCTGTTTCTATTATTATCTTCTCCAGCGCCCCATTCCACTTTCTGTCTTAGATCCCATCTTCACACAGTTACAATACATTAGTTATTTTTTACTCAACAACCAAAATATTCACTAGAATTGAATTCGAATTGAAAGTCGAATCAAATTAAAATTCTATACTCTGGAAAAAACAATAAAATAAAATCTTATAAAAATTAGTTTTTTTATAGTATTTGAAGAGAGTTAACAGATCGATTATCCAATTTAGGAGTTGAAGATTCAATTAACTGTGCTACTTTTCAAACTATACTTTCAGAAGAAAAAGATACATATTGATTTATCAATTCTGAGTTGGACACTAGATGGCACTGATGTAACCCTCTCTCAATTTTCTCTGGTCAGTATTATTTTCAGTAAAAAATCAAGATTTCCTGAGGATTTACGAAACAATTATTTAACAGATTTCGGAAGTGAAAATTTTTTTGCAAACATGAATTGAAATACAGAAGATTTAATTTGAAAGGGGCATAATGAAAATTATTCATGTAATCTGTATTCATATTCCTACATTACTAAAAAAAAGTTTGAATTTAATAATAGTAATTAAATTTGTATTCTTTCATTTGTTTTTCAATAATTTAATTTCAAAAAAATAATTTTATTAAATTTAATTTGCATTTCAATAATTCAGTATCTAACAGTTAATTGGATTATATTTAAGGATAATTTTATTTCAAATTTTAATTTCCTAATTTTAATAATTATATTATAATTTCAAAAATGTAATTATAATAATTACTTTTTTAATATTTATTTTTTATGAATACAATTATAATTTTTATGGATTAATTAATTAAATTTCTCAATTTTTGTGATGTAATTATCAATTTCAGTACAAAAAGATTATATTTGTTTATTTGTCAATTAGTAATAAAATAATCCATTTTTATACAAAGTAATCAATTAGTTTTAGTATTTCTCTTCATTTTTTAACGATCTCTAAACTTTTATAAAACCTCCTTCTTTTTCAATCAATGGTGTCAATGTACGTGTTATATTAGTCGCATAATAAACAATGATATCATAGCGTATAAGGATTAAAGAGAAAACTGAATAAAATTTTGCTTTAACTCCGTTTTTGTCTAACAATAAATATGTAATTGATATAAATATAAATTTAAAGTTATAAAAACTTATAAACGATCTAAATTAAAACAATATATATATATATATATAAATATATTTTTATATGAGTATAAAATATAAGTAAATATATAAAAGTCGATGTAAAGGGAGGATTCTCTTTGAGCAAATGATTTAATTTTAATTTTAAAAATTGTTGGAGCCTGACTGAGGCAGGGGCATAAGGGGCAGTTGTCCCAGCTCCTCACATCAGAGCAGCCCCCCCCCCAAACCGAATAGAAAGTTCATTTTACGTTTCTTTCTTTGATAAACTGTTTGTAACATTGCTTTTCAAAAACAAAAAAAAAAGACAGAGAATTGGCCACATAAAAAGTCCCCCCCCCGGCCCCAATTCGGCTAAGTCGGACAATGAACATAGTTAAATAATTATTTTAAGATCTATAAAGGCGTTATCAAAAGTCCATTGATTGAAAAACAGAAGAGAAATTCAAGAAATAGTGGAAATCTAATTCACATTTTAAATAATAAAAAAATTGAAAATGAAATCTACGGTTGCAAATTTCAAGTTATCATGTGAGAGCATTATTATTTTAAAATCATAATTTGTCTTAAATAATATAAGTCATTACCTAGCTCTGATCAGTTTGAAACAATCACGAGGCATCTTTATCGGTCTCTGTCCCTCTATCTAGATAATGATAATTTTTTAAAACTTCCATTTTCAATTTTCCTAGATGACAAACAAAGTTTTGGAGCTCAACTAATTTTGAGATGAAATAAAAGCTATGATGTCATAGTTCTACGTCAACCTTTTAAAAATATATCTGTTTTCAAGGAAGCATACGCAATAATAATGTAATACTTTAAAAGCAGGTAAAAAAATATATGCCATTAAAAGATGTTCGTTAGGTTGTAATCCATTTAAGCTTTGTGCATTGCCTACGCAATTTCGAGCTTCAATTATTCGCTGCCTTCAATTATTCAAGAAACCCTAACGAAAAAACATCATGTTCTCACATGATAAAAAGACAACATTTTGATTATCTCCTAATTAATTGAATGGTTTAAAGGTACTTCGAAAAGTTTGCTTATATTTCATGTCTTGTATAAAACAACGGAAAAAATTTGGTAAGTTTGGAGGAGACGTTTGGTAGGAGCTATAAACATAAATACATGCATGCATTTATATTTCACTTGCATGTATTATATAATATATTGCATGTATTTGATTGAAGATTAATAAAAATTCAAGATGTGGCATATTTATCTAATAATACTATGATGGTCATATATTATACTCTGCAATAATTTGATTCATTTAAAATAATGAAATAAAGAACTGAAATTAGCTTTTTGCATCAAATAAAAATATTTTTAGACACAACTTTGTGCAATTCTTTAAATATCAATAATTGTTTTGCATTCCAAGAATATGCGTGAGCACGCCCCACGAGAAACGATGCTTTTCTATATTTGGGAGAATTTCTGAATGTATTTGTGCATAAATGATCAGTCACATTCAGTACATCTTCTATTAACTGAATGTGAGTTAACCGAAACCTAAATTATATGAAATGATTCTGAAATCACAAAACCGAACCGAAAACCTGAAACAAAACCGAACTAGCAAATCCGAAACATTCTCACATGCTCTTTATAAAAGGTGGTATTCCTCTTTCTCCCAGATTACGAGCAGCAGCTTAGCCAAAGATGGCTTTTGGGCCGTAAAACGACAAACTCAACTCAACTTATCTCTTTCTGCCAGCAAAAACTTGTACTCTCATAAACGACAACGGTGTTTAGATTTTTAATTTTCTTAGTCCTCCATGCAAGCAATTTTTGTATCATAATACAAAAGGAAAACCGAATATATAAATTAGACAACATTTTTCTCTCTCAATTAAAATGCAATGCAATATGATAATAAACTGTTATTTTAATAAAAAGAGCACGTATCAAAAATGTGAATTTCCGATCAAAGATATATGAAACGTGGTTATTTGTTCTCGTGTACGATTTTTTAACGATTCTTTTACCCCCTACAATCGCTATGCACTTGCATCGTTATTTTCGGACTGAACGTGTATTTCTTGCATCTATTAACCGTGTATTTCTTCATTTATGTGTTAATGAGGTGATCAAACGTAAAATTAAGTATTATTTCAGATATTGAATAAATTGATGATGATAAAAAGATATGAGAAAGTTGGTACCTCTTTTCTTTCTCCTTCTTTTGTCTAAAGAAGAGACATTGAAAATCCCGCAGAAAGAAGCAAAGTGGACAACAAACGAAAACGATTTAAAGAAGCGTTAAATAATGATGTAGACAAAGCTACACTAAGATGGTTCCACGAAAGGACAAAGCAAAATAAGCCCTTAGTAGACCAATGGCTTCTAAAAAATCGAAAAAAATTGTGTCTTTGTTGGCTAACAACGATTTCAAAGCCATCTATGGATATATTCCTTTATTTCTACGCCCTGGATTGTTTTTAAAACCATCTCAAATGAAGAAAAATTAGCTCCAGATAATGATTTCACATCGCAGAAGCAATCAGTAAAAGTTAAAATAAAAAAAAAATTACTTTTCTAAAAGTACATATAACACAGAAGAAATTGGTTTTTTTCATCTGGTGGTGCCAGACAAAACAATGTTCTTTTAAAGGAGAAAACTGCAAGTATGAGAGTAAATCTGCACTTAAGTCTACCATCCTGTTGTGTTTAAACAGTATTAGAATCGGAAAAACTGTCGGCATTAATTTACAAAGTACGCAAAACCAAGGTGCTTAGAAGATATCGAAAGTTTGCTAATTGACTACAAACAAAGTAAATAATTAGGATTAGGTGATGTTGGAAATCTTGGCCAGATAGTTGTTTGAGGTTGATGAAAAAGTAAAACAGAAAAAGAAGAATATCGCACCCATAATTGGCAGTTTTCCACCATATAGCACTTTTTTAGTTGGGAAAACATAAAAGTACTTAACTTTTACCAAACAAAACGTCATTCCAGCAACAGTTAGGTTCACACAATTTCAATTTTTTCAAGGATTACCATAGAAAAGAGATTTATTCAGAACGGTTGGCAACCGATAGTTACAATTCGGTTGGCATTGATGTAAAAGAAACGTATGACTGGATCTCCGCGAGCTCAAATTCTGTAATATTATCCACGATCCAAAATTGTTGGAAGAAAGACTCCTTCATCGAAGGAACAAGTTATATATATAAAAAATTAAGTTAATTCCTTCTTAGGTCAACAAAGAAAGGTTTTATTTTAATTATTATTTATTAACTAATTACAGTTAATAGAAATAATTTATCAAAAATTATTGATTTTCGCAAGAATTGAAATCGCATTCTTCCCCTTCAAGCGAAAAATACCGAAATCCTTGCATCTTACCGATTGAGCTTATGCCTGTTGATTTCAATTTCCATCGTAAACTGCTAAAGCTCTATTTAAAAAAATAAATTAATTAAATTTAATTAAGGACTTAATAATTGAAAAAACTGTATTTACATCAAGTGTCATTTACTGCAAGTTTTAAAAATATGTATTTGAACATGAGTGAATGAATAAAAAGTATTTTATTAAAGATTGAAAATTTGAACAAAATATATGAATATATTTATATAGGTTGAGTGTGAACTAATAGAAGGAATTTTAGAAAATGAAAACACTAATATTAACTTTACTAAAGTTGTTGATAAATAAGAAGAAATAACTTGATTGTACATTAAAATATAGTTGTTGCACTTCTAGTAATTTATTTCTTAATTTATTATTATTATTATTGCTTTAAATTTTTTTACACTTATGAGAATAGCCACCTAAAAATAACTATAATCATTGAGAAAAAGGATTGAAAATAAATTTTAACTTTACTGACTTTCAGTTAAAAAAAATAATAATAACCGATCTGAAATTAATTTTCGGGGGGGGGGGGGGGTCCATTATTTTCAAAATGTGTTTATTGCGTATTCTTTCTACTTTCAAACAAGGATTCGTTACTACTTTTATAAAAAAAAAATTCAAATTCAAAAGGAGTAAAATTGATATTTTTGAAAAGCTTATTTTTTTAAATTTTAAAATAATATAAACATAGTTTTTGTGTAAATAAAAGTTTTAAAAATTCTTTCTCTACTATTGTCTATAACCCCAGAAATAACTGCATCCGGAATGCGGTAGTTATAGACCCAAAAGTCGTCTGTTCGTGTACATGTTTTTGAAAGATTTTTAATCATTCATGTCAGAACTTCCATTATCATATTAAAATACAAGTGGTTTAAAGCTCTTCATGTAATCACTACAGAATAAACAATCAACATTGCTAGATATACGACTTGAAATAAATTTTTGTAGTAAATCACATAAACTCAGCTATAAATTAAAATACTGACCAAAAGATCCGTGAAAGAATGCTTGGTTCCAGTTTGCATAACCGCGTCCAATTGTAATTAATATAATGGTATTCAATAACTCGTGTCGGAACTGTGACGTGTGTCCCTCGTCATTGTTTCAACAGAAATTGACATGCTTTTTACCACAATAATCGACTCATTTAGTCCTTCCCCCGCGTATGATGTCATCAGAATTCTTTTTTTCTTTTTTTTCCGTTTCCCCACCACTCATTTTCCCTCCTCTTGAGATCGGTTGGAAGAAAAGTGCTCTACATCACCTAGGCGGCGATGAAGAAACGGTGCTCTTAATTGGCGTTTTATCGCCATTTTTTCAATTCCTACCATTAGTTTCACATTCTCCCTTTTTACGTATAGTTATAAAACTTGTTCAAATTTTCCATCGCTATTTTAAAACTTTTTATTCCTCCACTTCAGTTGAAATACATTTATTGAAACTTGTAGTGGATGACACTGGATGCTAATACAGTTTTTTCATATACTAATTCATTCATTAAATTTAACTAATTTTTAATACTTTAAATAGAGTTTTAGCAGTTTGTAATGAAAATTGAAATCAACAGGCAGTGGCTCAATCGGTAAAATGAAAGGATTGTAGTGTTTTTCACGCGAAGGTGAAGATTGCGAGTTCAATTCTTGCAAAAAGCAATAATGTTTGGTAAATTTTTGGAAATTTTTACTTTAAGTATATGTTTTATTCAAATGAGTTTCGATAGCGAATTAGTAGTTGAGGCTTAGTGTTTAAAATGAGGAATTTTTCTCAAAAAACGAAACTGAAGAAATTTTAAGCTTCAGGTTCAATTCCGATTTCTCTTCTTAAAATCTTTGTCATCCATTGCTGATCCCTTCTCCTAAACTGAAGATTGAGCTACGTGTCAGGAAGGAGAATGGAAAATTGCGAGGAAATTCGCTTTCTATTTTGCCACTTAATATTGGGATTCTGTCATATGGATATGCATAGTTATATTAATTGTAATTATTTAATAAAAAGTATCTAAAATAAAAATTTTCTTTGCTGACCTATGTAGGAATTGACTTAATTTTTTTAAAATATATTTCTTGTTTACTTGCAATTGCTTCTTAACACTTTTTTTTTCTTTCTCTACTATGAATTATACACTAAGAGAAAATTTTGGAATAATAAAAAAAATTCAAACTTGAGATTTTTAACGAATTTCCATGTTTCAGACTGTTTAAAGTACGAACAACACATTTGTACTTTCTCGTATTCGAAATATGGAGAAAGTACTGTATTAGTCGAAAAATTCAAATTCGAGATTTTGATGAATTATACTTGTAGCGTCAGCCTTATAAGCTAAATAATATCCTTCGAGCTGAAGGGTCCCTTTTGCTTGATCGATATGATACTCGGCTACTGGCCCAAACGTCGCAGGTTCGTACCGCGACTTTCAATTGCTACATACTGTTGTAGACCTCCTTGACTCCGAAGAACTTATTTATTCTGTCCATTCGTCTGTCTGCTTGAGACAAATTTAACTCAAATGTGAACGAAATTTGTTATTTGGTCTTATATATCTGAATTTCTGTCAAATTTTGTGAAAATTCGTTATAAGGAAATTTTTTGGCTTTTCGAATATTACAAAACGAAGAAGGCTGAATAAATAATATTCGATATAGACATTTAATGTCTAGGTTGTAGACACCTAACGAATTTGAATCAAATTCAACAATGGGTTGAGTGTCTGTCGGTATGCACTTTCAGAAACATGAAAATACGATAACTCAAAAACGCAACGACTGAAATATATCAAATCTGGTTTAAGGTTTTGTGACTGCGATTGTAATTCTCTGTTAAATTTTGGTTTCAATTGGTATCTGAAACACAAATTCATCTTCGTTAGAGAATATGCGAGAAAATTTTGAGGAGACCCCTCCCACTGGTATGTTTGGTTGACTTTTGAAGAACAATACTCCTCATCTCCCTGACCTTTCTATAGGTAGAAGAGATTTTAGAGTTTTTTTTTCCCACGATGACGCATCTGGGAATTCTGACCTTAATTATGATTAGGAGAATCAGAGCATTCTTCACAAAGCAAATTTCCAGCATACTACAGATTCTCCTTACTGAGAAAAAGACAATTTCCATTCGATCTTTTTTCAGAATTCGAGCGCTTTAACCACGGTATTTCTTGGCCGTTGATAGTTCATTGGGAAAATCGAGAAAAAAGAGAATAAAAGCAGATTAAATATTTAAATAGAACACTTCATTTTTCTGAAATCACTTAACATTCGAGGTTAACGCACAACAAATCAGCTTGAAAAACACTTTAATGGTGAAAGCAACTATATTAAATACATATTTTTGACAAGTAAAAATATTAAGTTATTATAAGCAAAAAGGATTTAAAAAGTAGAATATGAAATGTTATGTTGTAAATTTCAAGTTATCATGTGAGAATATTATTATTTTTAAATCATTAATTGTCTTAATTAATTTAAGTTATTAAGCAGTCATTATAATTACTATAAATAATTTATCAAAAAATTATACTAGAATCGAATTTTTCAACGCCAATTGAGGATTCAAAGCCAATTGTGGTAATAATTGATCAAAAAATTATATTGGCGAGAAATTTAGTTTTTAATTAATTAATAAAAAATAATGGATTAATATTTGAAAACACTGTATTAACGTCAAATGTCATCTACAAATTATAAAAAAATTACTTTAACTTGATTGGATAAATAAACAGTATTTTATTAACGATATATATATTGTTACGTTTTTAGCGTAGCGGGATCGGATTGAATGGACTTTATTTGAGGACAGCACAAACAAATTTATTTACAGCTATTTACAGGTATATACAGGATGACTTGGAAAAGTAAAACTTCAGAAAACACAATTCAGCAATAATCAGTCAGTTACAGCGTAAATGCAAGTCTTACGCACAATAAACACGGTTTGCAAAACAGC
Source organism: Argiope argentata (assembly GCA_026289955.1). Taxonomy (NCBI): domain Eukaryota; kingdom Metazoa; phylum Arthropoda; class Arachnida; order Araneae; family Araneidae; genus Argiope; species Argiope argentata. The sequence goes on along the minus strand of JAOUZG010007994.1, from coordinate 3,116,192 downwards.
TATAGTATAGCACAGCAACAGTCAATCACAGCGAGCTCAATAACACAGCGTTAACAGCAAACGCAAAACACAGCTCACTAATAACAAGCGAAAAGCTACAAGTAAGCGAAACGCTTCTCTTCTCAAAGAGCGATCCTCTCAACGAATTCACTCACCGACTCCTTTTACGGCAACCCTCCTCTTATATAGTCGGGCGAAAGCGTGGCCGTGCTACGGCGGAAGCTCCGAGAGGCTTCGGCGATCAGGGAGAAAAACCTCGGCGCAACCAGACATTTCTCGGGGTTACCAGAATATTCCTCCCGCCAAGTCAACTCGGCTGGCGCGGAGCGCCTTGTGACGCGCCGCCAAGGTTTTCACCTCTGGCGAGCGTTAGCGTTCGCCCGCTTGTAACATTGCCCCCTCCTCAAGGACTGCACGTCCCGGGCAGTACAGACCCCGAGCAGAAGACACCCAACAGTTACAATACATAGACACAAAATTTCAGACATAAACATTGAAAAGTAATTAACATAAAGAAACTATTTACAAATATACAGATTACATTTTCATAAATGGGGAAACCATGGTTTCAACTAAACATTTGATGAGTTACCATAATAAGGGGCTAGCCGGTCGTAATGTACTACTCTTTGTTTCGAGTTCGGTGACTTCCTTATTCGAACCACGACGTCATTCAGTCTTTTCAGGACTGTATAAGGGCCTTCCCAGGAAGACTGCAGCTTCGGAGAGAGTCCCTTTCGTCGAATCGGGTTCCAGAACCATATCTTGTCACCTTCCTTGAATTCTTGTCCGGTGGTTTTCTTGTCGTACCTGGTCTTCATCTTCTCCGTCGCTATGTTGATCCGATCTCGGGCATACCTGTGTACGTCTTCTAAACGGGACTGGAGGTCTTGAACATAATCCACAGGCGAAGAAGGCTATCCGTAGGACACCCGAACTGAGGATCACAGAACAGTTGGAGTTCTTTTCTATTTCCATTGTCCGTCCGAGGAAGAGGTCCCAAGATGTCCGAGGCGAGTCTCTTAAATGACGCTCCTACATTATACCGCTGTAACTTACCACGACTGCCTGTTTTTGGTCCTTTACGGGCGTTACAGTCACCACATGTTCTGCACCATTCTCGAACATCATCTTTCATGTTGTTCCAATAGAAATGCTCTCGGACTTTACGAGTTGTTTTCATGACTCCGAAGTGACCACCTGCAGCACTGCTGTGTAGCTCCTTCAGTACTTGATTTATCCTTGATCGGGGAAGTACAAGTTGCCACTTAAATGACTTCCCATCTTCGGACTCCCATTTTCTACACAATATGCCATTTCTAATTTCGAGTGAGTTCCAGAGAGCCCAATAACGTTTAGTTCCAGTACTGAGGCTTGAAATGTTCTGCAATTCAGGTCTTGAATTGCTTGATTGCATTAACTGTATAATCGGTTTAATGTCAGGATCATTTCTTTGTTCCTTGCGAACCTCCTCATCATTCCAGGGATCAGATTGAGGTGGGATGGCTATGGTGATTCCGCGTACAGTTGGTGCATCAATCCCAGTTTTCTTTTCCGCAGAGGAGCAGTAACGACAACCCTCAGAGCAGGGTTTTCTTGACAAGGCGTCTCCATTTCCTCTTCCAGATCCCAAATGGAAAAGAGTCACGACTTCTGATGTGGAGTGCAGGGAGTTATTTTTGAAATCGATTACAAAATCATACTTCTTAAGAAAGTCCATACCAAGTATGAAATCATCTGTAATTTCCGCTACGTAGACGACATGGTCATAAGTAGCATTCCCAAATCTAATTTCAGTATTCATTTTCCCTATAACTGGGATTCTGTCACCAGTGACCGTTTCTTCGAGGGTGACGCAGGACGGTGTCCAGAGAATTTTCCTCCTAAGTCGCTCTGCAACATCTCTACGCATGATAGTCACGTTGGCTCCTGTGTCAACGATCATTCGGCAGGGGATTCCGTTGACGAAGGCATTAACAAATACACCATTTTCACCACCGCCTCTTGAAGATATCTGTAAAACTCTCAAGCGGTTTTCCTGGTTGCTTCTATAAGAGTCTTTAACCCGTTTATCGAAGCGGACTGAGCAGTTCCTTCGAACATGGCCCTCTTCGCCGCATTTCCAACATTTCACAGTTCTCTGGCCATGTTTGTTGGACCTGTCACCTCCTTTCCGGATAAACTGGAAAATTGTTTTCATCATTTCGAATAGATTTTGCAGCAAAGGATCCAATGCATCTTGAACCGTAGCACCTCTTACTGAATGGCGATCCCTCCGTGAAGCTTGCTGAGCTGCTTCAAATTTCATTGAGTAAACCAAAGCTGATTTCAAGTCCTTCAATTCAGCCATTCGCAGGGACTTTTGTATCTCTGGATCCCTCACACCGTCAATAAAATACTGAAGGGCCAGTGTTTCCCGTAACTCGACAGGACAGTCGGAGAAGGCGAGATGGGAGAGCCTCTCTACATCTGCTGCAAATTCTTGCAGGCTTTCATTCGATCGTTGTTGCCGAGTCTTTAATTGAAGACGGCTATAGTCCTTGAGGCACTTTTCTCCGAAGCGCAACTCCAGAGCGTTTGAAAGAGCCTCAAATTCTAGATGTTGATCTTCGGGAACAGTTCTCAAAATATCAGCAGCTTCAGCCCTTAGTGATGCAGATAGTTGACGAGCCTTCGTGACTGGATCCCAACCATTGGCTTCTGCGACGATGGAGAATTGAGTCTTGTAGACTTTCCAAGATGTTTTTCCGTCGTACGTGGAAACTTTAATACTTGCCTTAGGAATAATAGGCACAGATGGAGCTATTTCAGGCTCTCGAACATTCGGGGATTGGTTTTCAGGTTTTACCTGTACACCTTCCACTTTCTTTTATCTTTCATCCATTTTTTAAATTTCTCTTCAAAACTCTGCTGGATATTCTGAATCTTTGTATCGTTCTCTTGAATCTTTTCCGCCAAAGCATCCACTTTGGTGTTGATTGTTTCAACAATATTAGCTTGGCCTTGTTCTATCTTCTCCATCTTTTCTTGCCCTTGTTCCATCTTCTTCTTCATCTTCTCTTGGCCTTGTTCTATCTTCTGTTCCATCCTTTTCTCCATCTTCTCTTGCCCTTCTTTCATTTCTTTAATGAAAGCAAAAAGCTGTTCAAATTTTGCTTTATCTGCTTCCTCCAACGCTCTAGTCTTCACCATTCAATCCCACTTCTGACACCAGTTGTTACGTTTTTAGCGTAGCGGGATCGGATTGAATGGACTTTATTT
>JAOUZG010007994.1:3073743-3107931 GCA_026289955.1 Argiope argentata | reverse complement strand
ATCAAATATAGGGAGAGTGTGAGTAAGTAATAGGAATTGAAAAACATTTTAACATATCTTTCAGTAATTTGGTAATCATTTATTTTTGGTCTTTTCTTTATAACCTTTCGAAGCTTGGGGAAAAAGAGTTAAAGAACATTTTTTGAGATGTCGCCCATATATTATTTTATTTGTGAAGCAGTCAAAATGACTTCATACAACTATTTAAAAGTTTTACGTAATATATAACTTAACAATCATTTCATTTGGGATAATAGGCTATACAATACAGGTCTATATAATAATAGGTTATATAACGAGATATAATGGGTTATTATTCTGTTACTGTTTGTGGGTTAAAAAGAGTTTATTTAGATATCCTCCGCAAGAACCATTCCACTTGAAAATGAAAAATGAAATCCTAAGCAAAAAATATTTGTGTGTTTTCTGTACCAAAAAGGATTCTTTTATTTAAAGTCTGCTATTCTAACAACACGTGCTTATAAGTGATGTTCTTGGAACTTGGGAGTGCTATCAATGTTCTATTAACCTTTTGCTGCAGCCTTTGCGAAACACTTTGATATGCATGGTTTCGCAGCAAGTGTCGGAGATTTCGCAAGATTCGAAAGCGCAGTTTTTAGCCCTTTCATCGCGAAGGACGACCGCGTGGAATAGCTGCAGCTAATTCACATTCTTATTAGAGTCCGGTCATACATTCATAATTTTTTTTGAGAGCGACGTTTCCTTTTCTTTTCATCCACTCAAATAACTCGTTAGAAAATTATTTTTCACACGTCAGTTAACAGCGAATCGTTTGAGCCCGAAGAATTAGTTTCACGTGAAATTAAGTGAATTGCGCAAGTATCTCCATCCATTGTTAGGTTTTTGAGCGGAATCTGAATGCGTATCGCTGGATTGCGATATCATAGGAATGACTTGAAATGAAGGGGTTGGTTCTGTAATAAATTATGAGCTTCATGTTTCATCTTTCGAAATCACGTTCAGCATAATCATATTCAGAAGACTTTACAGCGCTGACTAGATGCAGTAGATGCCCATTAAAATCCTTTTTTTTTACTATTTTAAATATATACAGTTTTGTCCTCGTTTCAAATTTACATCAATCGCCTTTAGCTACCAGTTTTCAACTCCATATAAATAGCATTCATACTACAATGACAGTAAAAACAACATTTTATCACATCAAATTAATTTTATATTTTTAGTTACAGTAGCGCAATAAATATGCGGCAACCTCAGTTTTGCATGAAAATTTCCTGTATTAATTAGCGAAATCAATTCCATTTTTGAGGTTGAGGACTGTATCAAGGTTTTAAATTACGATTCCTCTTGAAGATAGAAAAAAAAGGAAGGGGGTAGGCTATCAATAACACCATATATATGGATAGTGAATTTTTATATGATAAAAGAGCTAGAAAAATTGATACAGAGGTTTAATTAAGAGTTTGGTATTTCAGTTTTTTAAAAATATTTTAAATATATAGGATAAAATAAAAAAAATCGGTGAAATCGAAATAGTAGCTAAATCGGAAAGATGCTTTGCGATTTGTTCCCCAAATAGAATATACAATAAACTATTGTTTTCTCGGTAGGGGTCCAGTTTTCTAAAGAAAACTGGATGCGGTGAAAAGTAATTAACGACTGATGGGTTCATGAGCCCATGGTTTTATATGAGTTAAAAAATGGTGAAATCGGACCAGTAGTTGAGGCTGGGACACTGATTCTTTGATTTTGTCAATTATTTTAAACGTATATAAGTAAAGCTTAGTCTATCACAGACCTCTTTATTGAATATGATGAGATGATGAAGACATCACCAGAATCTGATTCTTTTAATTGGTGCTTTTCATGGGATTCAAATCGTAGAAGCGTTATTAGATTTAACGGCGCATGAATGGCGGTGAATTTAACGGTGTAAGAGCTATATTTGACCATGATGCACCAAAAATTTACCCAGTTCTTCACAAGAGAGTTAGCCAAAACGTCACATTTGAGATAATTTAGTCTCTCTTACTTGATGGATCACCGGCGAAATCGAGTCTTACACCAAAATATTTCAAGTTTCTAAACCATTCACCGACTAAAAATGAATGAAGACATATTTATTTATTAAGAGAGACAAAATGAGCTATTCATTGTCTTGCTTAATGAATATTGTTCAGAAATAGTTGTCACGATTTTTTTTTGGTATTAAGTAATTAATGAGTATTTGTGAACAATTAATTTAAAAAAGATACTTCTTAAATTTAGTTCAAGTTATCAAAACTCCTGTCCCGAAAACCCGCAGAACGAAAATTAATTATCAAATTTCAGAATTTGCTATAAGCAAAAGGGAACTAATTGCTCCATTCACATGAAGTAACAATAGAAATAGAAATTATGGTGTAAAAATAGTTTTTGTATCATTTTAAACTTCGAAAATTGCCTTTTTGATGATAAAATGACTTTGCTTTGGTCATCACTTGTTTGATTTATTATTTTTTCCTCTAAATTTTGATAAAAAAAATTTTTATAAAAATTTTTTTAAGCACAATTTTTAGCAACACATTTCATTGCTGCAATGATATTACATTAGTTTCCTTTCTTCATTAAATGTTTAATCGCTTAATTTTTTTCTATGATTAAAAGCTAAAGAAGGAAATTTTCGTTCATTATCTGGTCAATTTACTGCACGTAGAATCAGAAATTAACAATTCAGTGCCACTAAAGATAAAGTGAAATTAGAAGATGGATCATCTGAGCAGTTACGTGTTTTAAGGGCACTCTTATGTCAGGCAAGTCGGCGTCTTCAGGATTCCTCACGTAAGAATACGTGACGGACAATTAAAATGGCACTATATTATCTAACAATACTTGATATTTAAAAATACTTTGTTGTGAAATTCAAGTATGCATAAAATGTTTATGTAATACTAGATGAAATGTAATATACAAAATTTCCCTATCGCCTAATATCTTCAATATTTTTTATTGTCTACTTTTAATCAAAATTAGAATATAAATTGAATTGAATTAGAATAAGAACTATTTCATGGGCCATTTATTTCTTTTTTGAATTTCTTCCCCTTTTTGAAGTTTTATTATCAATTATTCAATATCATTTAGGCCGGCGTCTCGGCATAGAGGTACAGCGTCTTCCTCGTGATCTGGCCGTCCCAGGTTCGAGTCCCGGTTCGGGTCGTAACCTCCGAGATCTCTCTGAGAGGTCACGTTCGAACAGGGCTGTTCTTCTGTGTACTATCTGTGAGGTGTGGGAATGTGCCCCCCCCTCCTGTACAAAGGGTCCGTGCAAGTGAATGTGATGAGTATGTTGCTTAGTTGTACTCTTGGCCTCCGTTGGCGCTACTTCCAAAACACACGAGACGCTCATTCGGCTTAAAATCGTTAACGGCCGTCAGGGCACTTGCCCACGGCAAGTGTCATTAATAACAACACAATAGCATTTAATAAAATCTATTTTATTTTACCGAATTTTTTGTCATCACTAAACTTTCAGGATTGGAAGTATGTTTCCTAAGGACCATTTACAGTTAAAGAAGAAATTAAATTTAATGGTGATTATTTGCTACGATTAAGATGAGAAGCATGTTGCAATGCTCAAGGGTATGCATTCAGTACACATGCAGTGCTTCCTTTTTTTAAAAAAATCCCCATTATATTTCCTATACTTTAATTTTGCAATATCATGTAGGTGGCAAGTATTCTTCCCAAGGTGCACGAAAGGGTTAAATACCACAGCTATCTACTTTTCTAAATAGATTTTTAGCATCGTTATATTAGTACAGAAAGTTTTGCTCAGAAATGTAGAAGTTTGAAAAAACTTGACCTTTTAAGCATTTGATTTAATCTCAATTTTAAGCATTATTAACTCTTTATTCTAGGAAAATAAAAAAAAAATTTCGGTCAAACACAAAATAGAAGAGGGATTTTTTTTAACCCTTTGCGCTCCGAAAAATAATTAGATGCAAAATTATTCACTTAATGCAAAGATTTATTTATTGCTATGAAAAATAAATGTACATAATTCTTTCAAGTCGAATTTCTTTGGAAAAATTAATCTACATCTCTTAACCATTATGTAGGCGTTTTTAGCAATTAAATTTGAAAAATAAATAAATGAAACGTCAAAATGATGCACAATCTTGAATGGTGAGTCTGAGGCACCATCGGAGTGCAAAGGGTTAAATGATAGAATATTTCATAGTGTAAAAAGGATATTTTTTATAATTTCCAATCAATGAGATATTTAATTAATTTTTAAACTTTGAAAAGCTAACAATATTTTTTATTAAGTTTTATATAAAAAGTATGCAAAATTTGGTTGAATTTGACTCCGCTGTTTAGGAGAAAATATCGAATAAAAATGAATAGTCTCAATGACTTTTATCTATGTAATGATTGATTAAATACATCCAATATTTCTCGCGAATCAGATAATCATCTTTGCCCATCTCTGAATCCCTAATTTGATGCTATTCTACTATTCTTGAGTCAATTTCGCAGTATCTGTCATTATTCTAATGTCTAGTTCCATTTTTAAATTTTTTATCTTGGTTAGAAACTTCAAAACGAAATTGATATGCAGTTCCTCACCCAAGTAGCTCTCCCGCTCTCTTATCTTTAAATGGTTTTGCATTAAATTCAGATTATTTTGTTTATCCATTGATAAAAAGGTTCTCGTCTCTGTTTAGATCCGGGAAAAAATTCTTCTGTGTTTTTGAAGTGTGCATTAAAAACATTTTTCCGTTCGACATTCATATCTGTGTGTCAGACATTAAGATATGAATTGCTTGACTTGTTCTTTGATTTTTTTTAAAGTTTTTCATTTTAGCTGCATTCCTTTCTCTCTATCTCGTATACAAACAATAAAATTTTTCTAATATTAAAAATTTCCACTTCAATATTTTCATGAATCTCTCTGTTCCTACCGCTTTCTTAACCTATAAAATATGTTTTGAGAGTAGATTTGTCTATTTTTCTGTGAATTTGGTGTCTCAAAAACCTCAAGAGCAATGAAGATGAATTCTAATATGTAAATATTTCCATTAAATTTGTATATTACTGTAAAACTTTAACAAAATTCGTCTATTAGAAGTCTGCCCGTCCATTTGCATATGCGATTGCTCAAAAATGCAAATAGCTGAATGGATGCAATTAATCCCACAAATTTATCATTGGAAATATGTGTAAGAGATTTTGAAACCAGTTATTAATATAATTGGACGCCTGTCAATGTGAATTTTATTAGTATTTCCAGAAGCGGCGATAACAAGAGGGCTAGGGGGCAATTGCCCCCTGTCGGTAGCCTCTTGCCCCCACCCCACCCCGTCGGCGAGATATTTCGAGTTTCGTCGGCAAAAATGTTCACCATTTCAGGATGGCTGTAGAGAGCTGCGCATTATCGAATATGATTATTTAAAAATCTCTTTTGAAATTAATATATTGTAAACAATCGAAATATCCAAGTAATGGTTAAATATTCGATAGAGCAAATATTCGATAGGGTGGTAGATCAATAATATGCCGTATTTTCATAGACAATTTTTGATAGACCTAAACATTTAAAATAATGGATGCCGAGGACATAAGCAGATTTTGAGACATCCGATTCAAATGCCGTTCATTAAGCTTATAATTTGTACTACTTTTGACAATATAACTGACAAAGGTGATAAGCTAATTTACTGACAATTTTTGGATCAATCGACTATAAACCCAGTGCGACGAATGTTGAAGAAGCCTGAAGATTTCCGACATTTGATTAAACAGTCGTTCCTTTAACTTATAATTTGGACTAATTTTGGAAATATATCCGACAAGAGAATGAGATATCGCATCATATCGCATAACAACATTTTTTTTACAAATGCACAATAAAAGGAAGGGCCAGTATCTGAATAAAAAAGAATCTAAATAATACTTGATTTTCTTTAATTAAATATAAAATTAACTATTTTGAAGCCAAATGAGAGGTATATTGCTTGCCCCCTTGTCGTATTTGTTTTGCCTCCCCGTCGGCAAACTCCTGCCGCCACATCTGAGTAATTCTAAACTGCAAAGATTTGAATAAAGGAAACTTGGTATACGAGCTTGTTGCGACATTGTACATCTGTGTCAATTTTTTCACGCCATTCATTGAAACGAAAGCAATAAAAAATCTATTTCCTGTTTTCTTCATTTCACAAGGAAGCACAAAATATCACAAAATGTATATAAGTTGAATATAAAACACTCATGTTAGTTTAACTTTTAACTTTTAGAGCTTCTTCACATAATCAAAAAAAACAAATAATGAAATATTTTTCTAAATATTTCCAAAAAGTAGAAATGAACAGGTAGGAATTTCAAGTATTCCATAATTGTGTTATAAGATTGTGAATATTGAAAAGTATGGCATTGTGGATACTGAAGTGTATGATAACAAGTAATATAAAAAATTTAAGTCAATCATCTACATAGATTATATAAATTTATAAATCTACGCTTTCAGTTGCGCCAGTGAAAGGTTTTCTTTAAAAAGGAAACCAGCCATAGTTACCTCTACAAAACTTTCTCTCATATCCTCGAATAAAAATGTTACATCCTCTTCTCACTCTAAAAATCGAGTGCCATGGGTAAGACCACGAATATCTTGACTTGCATTGATGAATAATATTCGCAAAATATAGAACTTTGTCATAAAACTCGTATTTCTACTGAATATAGTATGTGATCTTAGGTGATTAATACGTGGTAAGCTGTTTATACAGATTTAACCGAAAACCAAATATATTTTTTGGAAGCCTTTTTTCCTGCCGAATGAAACCGAAGTTTTGTTTGGAATTACAACTGTCATTGGAGAGCACATAACGAATTTAATTTATTTAAGTCATTTTTTAGAGATATTTAGTTAACTACGATGCGAAAAGGCAAATAGATGGACAGTCAACTGTTTGGTAGATTTGATTCAAAGTTTGATAAGTTTCTCAAATTTTGAACCAAAATATGAGATCCAAATATGATATGGGCTATGACCGAAATTTGGAAGCTCAGTAATTGTAGCAAATTTTATCCGTCTACGTTTTAGATTCTAAAAATATGAACTGAATTACATTTATATAGGTAGTAAAGTTTTTGAATTATTAAGTTTTGAACCAACCGCTAATCAACCCTTTGTTGGGTTTAAATCAAAATTATAATAGACAAAACTGTGTACTAATATTTAGAAATAATTTTTTTAAATCTGTGTATCAAATTTTATCTATTTAATTCATTATATTTTATTGTGGTTGAATATTTCCAAACAGCTCAATGGATTTCTTCTTATATTTCATTTAAAACGATAGAAATCTTTATAGTTATTGTAAAATCCGTATAACAAATTTACTTCATTTAACTCAAAGTGTTTTTGATTTATCGTGTACATGGACATATATAATTAAAAAAATTGTCTCAGTTATTCAAGCAAGTCTTAATAGTAAAAAATCATTCAAAATCTCTGACTCGCGTTTTTCGATAGTTATAATTCCTTTATTACGAGAAAAAGAGTGCATATTACTTATGTACATTAAACCATAAGTCACAGTTCCAAAATGCATCCGTAATTAAATGCTGAGATCGGGCATATCGTCTTCGAGTTTTCTTGTTTTTGATTTATTCAATGTGAAAAGCAATGCCATGAAAAAAATTCTTACAAATAAGTCTCCTTTTTCATAATTCCAAAAATTACCGAATAAAATAGAGCATGCATTTTTAAAAGGAATTTTTTTTCAAGGAGTATTATAAAAATTGGTCAAAAATATATAATCTGATATAAGAACCACAAGCTAAGTTTCATCCATGAGAATCACTGTGTTATCGTATCCTCATGATCACGAGCAGTTAGATAACATTGTTATTTCAATCTCAACTAATGAAAAAAATCCTAAATTGTTGAAATGCTACAAAATCGGGAGATCAGGTATTTTAAAAATCATGTCACTTATTCTATGAACATGTCGTAATTAGGATTGCGTATATTTGTTCCGACTTCAATTGCTGGGACGTTTTAGAAAAATAATTTTTGATGCCAAAGTGATATCTTTTGATGCCAAAGTGAGGGGAAACTTTAGCATCAAAATCAAATCGAATTTAAAACTTAAATTAGCTCATACTACTTTATTCCGAAATTTACTCTTATTTCCCGATTCAAATTCTTCTTGTTTAAAATTTAATAATTTCTAGAACGTAATTTTAAAATTTGATGAGCATTAATTCTCACGATACAAATACAAAGTCCCCAGCTCTAAAGGAGTTCCTTCTAAAAATATTTTAGATTTCCTTTCCTGAATCGATACGTGTCCAAGAAATCCCTGTAATAATCTATTAGAAATAAGAACAGAAGGGTGTGGTAAAAGCTTCATAAGCCAGATAATATAAACGATATGTCACTTTTGTCTAGTGGCTATGTTACTCGGCTACAAACCTTAACGTTACGAGTTTTGTCCTATCACTATCGGTCCTACCCATTCCCTCACAATGATGACCCGTGGCCAGGAATAAGTAACCTTCGTACAGCTTTTATGGCTCCATCTGCCTGTAGCAAAAGTGGTCAGGCGCTTTAGAAACAACAGCCAACATCATCATCATCACCACCAATAATTTGTACACTCTCGCCGTGCACTTGGCGCGAATGTATCGTTCATCTCAACACAGAATCATTGGTGGGAGAGTACATGATGGAATTCTCATAAGCCAGATAACATCAACGGGATACGAGCATCCCTTTTGACTAGTGGCTATGCTACTCGGCTACAAACCCTTAAGTAGCGAGTTCGGTCCTATAGGTCCTCCACACCATTCAACCACAAGGGAAAAAGACAACCAAACCATGTTCTCCGATGCCAAAATAACTTAATTCTAACTTTATTCTTCTTGCCTGTTTGTATCAAGAAAAATAATGTCACATACATACCTTTATGCGCTAAATTGTGTTTGTAAATTTTATCTAAAAGAATAAAATGTTAGAGGTCTCAGTTGTCACATATTAATTATGACTAGCGTGATGTAATAAAAGGGTTACCTGTTTTAAACTGAAAATATTACTTTGGCCATTTGAATAATAACAGGAATTTGGGTGTATTGAAGTTTAATTAAATACTTTAAATAATTCTTGAAACAGATTTACAACTGTTAATTTTTTGTGTGTGTACTGCAGTATTCTCTCATTCAATTAAAGCCAAAACGGATGTTCAGTGTGCGCATTTGTATTGCTTAATATATTGCTTATAAATTCTAGTTGATGCGTTCATTGATTATTTTAGGAATCATTCGACTAAATTGGCAACTTATTTGTTTTTGCATAGTGAGTTGTCAAGTGTTGCAAACGAAATGAGATTAAAAAAAAAAGATTAATGAAACCTACCGCTCGTGTTATTTGTTCTAATAACATTCTAAATTTGTGTATGTTAAGGCTCAATGACTACTAACAGGGATGATTTTTTTTCTTTCCGTTTATTGCGATTTAAAATTTGAAAGGCTTTATTTCTTATTCGTGCATAATTTCAATAAAGGTTTTTGATATTTACTATCTGTATGAAGGTCTGTCTTTCGGGTTTAGAGCAACTTTGAGAGTAGGAGGAAGAAATTGAATTTACTAAGATAATGTTGCTTTACTATGATTTTATTTATTATTACAATTTGATGTGTTATTTGGGAGTTCTGTCAATCCATGTCAAAACAATCAATTTTACTGAAATTTATTATTATGTAGAGCAACGTTAACAGACTCAAAATTTAATAGAATTAATGAACTAACTGATAGCTAACTTCTGGAAAATAGTATTATTTCCAGAATTTAAATAACCAGAATTCACATGGAGCATAATTTGAAAACTTTAACATGTCTGGTAAGCGAGTAAAATATCAATTACAAAATCCTGTCTTAGTAAGTATGGAATAAGTCAATTTAACCCCTTGATTGTTTTGAACGTTTACCATAATCAGTTTTGGAAATGTAGAGTACTATTCATTTAATTATGATTCCGTAGAATAATCCAGATGTTTGTATATATTTTATAACCTTTTTTATCTAATTAGAATGTTTTAATTCCAAATTATTAGTTTGAGAAGAGATAATTCGATCCAATTTGACATATGGGCTTGAAGATTAAGTTAAGTTTAGTTGTATTAACGTCAAGTTTTAAAGCAACACTAGGGATATTTTGGGACGGATCTCGTAATTTTGAACCGCGGTCAGATAATCAGGACGACATCAGAGCTGCTTCCCCTTTCCTAATTCCCTTACCACGCTAGTGGGAGGACGTTTGGCCTCGGCGGTTTAATCGTGTTTCGGAACCGCTTAAATGACATTTCTTCGGTGAAATCGGGTTTCGAAACTTTAAACTTCCTTAGAAACCTAGATTTTACCCTTAGGTCCCCGTAACTCAATTAAGTGGTTAATTAAGCGTGTATACTTTCATCAGATATTTCCAATCAAAAACTTCAAAGGAAGTCGAAAAAATGTTGTGCTAAAAAAAGAGCGTGTTTACAATCTTTACTGAGCAATATTTTTGGAAATTGCAGTTATTTAAAAAAAGACATTAATATCATTATTAAAATGATTTTCGCAAGAATATATGTGATATAACATCCATCCTCGTAAAAACTTGTTGAAAATTCTTATACAAAACGAACTGAAAATAATCAAAAACAATTCATGCTTCAGAAGATTTTGAAACGAATTAGTACTACTATAATACGAATTATCATTATGATGTACAGGGTTTTTATCGGTGAAATCGTCTGCCACATGTAATGTCACATTTTACATCATAAATTTTGGTTAAAAAGATAAATATAACGTCTCTATGCAAATATAAATTATGGAATTTTTTATGACATGGAAATTTCCTTCATAATGTATGGCCAAATAAAGAAAAATAATGGTTATCTCCTTAAAACGTTATCTGAAACAAATTTGCATCATGATAAATGGATTGAAATGAAAGGAAATGATAGTGACGATCTGTTGAAAACATTTTCGGGTAAACAAATTTGTCTCCAAATTTATGACAAAATTAAAGGAAATGGGTTCTAACTTCAATAAATCATTCCTTCAAATGGTCACACAAGACTAACCAACCAAGTTAACCAACAAAAACTAGTATTCAGTAAAGAACTGATATTAACATCAAGACCCTAAAAAGCTCATAACCGATTCAAACTATTTTAATCCAAAGTCGTTTGACTATAATCATCATCATCTGAGGGGTTTAATTTTTATGTGATTAAACAAAAGTTTTAATAACATGTTATTTTAATTAAATAACTATTTTTCTTTAAAATATATTTAATTAAAATAGTTTTTAGCGCATATCTCTATTAATTAATGTGCTTATAGGGTCTTTTTTATCATGTAAATACTTGATGTGTTTTTCGTTAGAGAATTTTGAATAATTGAAGGCAACGAATAATTGAAGATCGAAATCGCGTAGGCAATGTGGATAAATGGCAATATTCATCAACATCTTTTAATCGCATTTTTTACCTACTTTTACCAGCATTGCATTATTATTATTTCGCATGCTTTTTTGAAAGCAGAGCTGTTTTTAAAAGTTTGATTTGCTTTTACCGGCGTTGCTTTTTCCAACAGGTTTAGACTGGTTAATGACTTAAATTAATGAAGATAAATAATGACTTAAAAATTATTATGTTCTTACATTATAACTTAAAATTTGCGATCGTGGATTTCATTTTTTTATTTCAATTATTTTTAATCGTTCATTTATAATTCTTAGTTATAAATATTATGGTACCTTTGTTTTGATTAATTTTCTATCAAAGTAATATTATTCATAATTGATAAAAATGTTATTATATTCAAAGATAATTTGTTAAAATTTTGATACTCTAATATATGAAAAAGTTAGTGAAAATCTATTAAAATATACCAAATTTACAAATTTGAAATAAATCGAGTTAAATAAAATTATACTGTTAAAAGTTTTAAAAATCGGAGCTTTTAGCCTTTGATTTTATCACGCAATCTCATATAAGGATATCACATGCATTAAGAGATATATAGCAAAGAATACTGCTATATGTGTGAGGATTTATAAGAAATGAAAATTAAATAATTTTTAGCTGATGGTTTAAACTATTAATACAACGAGCTATACAAATATGGCCTTATGAGAGCAAAAGGAAATGCTTAAAATAACTAATTTTTTCATTAAAAAGAAAGCATAAACGTAAATTCATTTAAAATAACTATTTGAATTATTTAATTTACGTTCATGCCTCTATGCAACGATTAAGATTTTTTTTTCAGTAGTGGTGGATTTTCGACTAGGAAGAAGTGTAGGGTGTCGCTAATCAAAGAGCAAATCAATAAATCAATTTCCAAAAATTTTAAATGAAATCTTCCATCGCAAATTTCAAATTAACATGCGAGAACGTTCTTTTTATACATAATCGGTCACAACAGATTCATCGATGAATTAGTCCATCTGAAATATTCTGGTAAAGGGTTAATTGAGCCTTGTTTCATAACTTCTCTGTAGAAGAAAAAAATTTTCGATGAGCTGCTCAGAGCTATAAAACGATATTTGAAACTGAGAATCGCAAGGGAGACGTTTTGAGTTGAACGTTGACAGTTTTGATTCATAATTCAAATGGACATATTCTGTGTTTGAAATTGAGTGTTGTGATTGACTGCATAAGTTTATGCTTTCTTCGTTCCTGTTGCAAAACTATTTTGCGTTCATGTTTAATTCGATCAGCTTCTGTTTTAACATTTTCATAATTTGTTTTTATTCATTGAAAGTTTTGCCGTTTCAAAGCTCAGCGTTTTTGTTGTTCGAATTGAATTCTTTCCTTTGCATCAGATCTCTATTTCTCTTCCGTTTTCTTTCGTTTATTCTTTGCAAGGTTTCATCGGGGGAAAGATCAGGATTATCCATTTGTGCTTTATTCATTATTTAACATCCTTCAAAAACATTATTCATTGTTTAACATTGCTCAGTCAAAAGCATCGTTTCCTAAAGAAATCACAAAAAACGCGTACATTATCTTTTATTTTATTTCATAGAATATTATAGCAACGTTGCCATTTTCGCCAAACTAAAAAAATATAAGAACGGTGCCATTGACTTAAATATTTGAATTACATATTAAATTTCTGTTTTTAAATGAGTTTTGGGGATAAATCGCCAAATGTGACAAGCTTCTGCATTATTTTCTAATAACCCTAAAAGCGAAAAATGGACGTCTAAAAAGCAATAAATCGCCAATTTGTTGTCCACGCATTTTGAGGCTTCAAGAACCTCAAACCCAAACAACATCAGGTTCTCGCAGGATTAAAAAAACAACACTTAATTTTGCGAGTCGCCATTTAAATAATTCTGAAAAAATATATTAATTCTATGAATGATAAAATAGTAAGATAATGTTTACATTATATAAAGTATATTTGGCGTATTTCTATAGGTTTGATTAATTAATCTTGTTATTGAAATATTTATAAATGCCAAACATTTGATTCAATAATGCTGTGTACAAAACTGAGAATCTGAAGCCATTCTGGAATGACTTTTTATTATATTTTACTAAAAGGTACCCGACGAGTAGCTGCCCCAGAAGAAATAATTTTGGAAATATTGTTTGAAATTTGAATAATAGAAAGACATTTATTTTCTTACTGACAATGAATTCATTAATTGATATTGAATGATATATAAAAGAAAAGTATAAATAATTTTTTAAAATTTATTTTTTTAAATTTAGTCTTTACGCAAAAAAAGCAATAAGTTGGCAAGGTTTTATTGAAATCGGATGAATGTGGCAGCATATAAAATACGAATAAACAAACATTCATTTTTATATATTAGATATGATAGCTGTACTATACCTATAACCTTCACGCAAGTGCAAACAATAAGTAGGTAAGGTTTTATCGCAATCGTAGGAGCAAATAAAATACGACATTTGTATTTATACATTAGATCAAAAATAAATTGATCATAATAAAAGAAATCTTCGATCGCAAATTTCAAGTTATCATGTGAGAAGATTAATATTTATTAAATCGTTATATGCCTTAATTAATAAATCATTAGCCAATTTAAACCGGTTTGAAACAATCACGAGACTTCTCTATCCCCCCCCTCTCTCTCTCAACTCTTTTTTTTAACTTTCATTTTTAATTTTTCTAGCTTGCAAAAAACGTTTTGCAGCTGGACTGATTTTAAGATGAATTAACGGTTATGATGTCATAGATCTTCGTCTGCCTTTTCAAAACGCTTCTGCTGTCAAAGAAGCATACGTAATAATAAAGCAATGCTGGTAAAAGCAGGTAAAAATCTATTTTGTCCTTAAATTACGAAGACATCAAAACCTTTTAACCGAAATAACATCATGTTTTTACTTGATAACAACAAAACATATCATGGTATATTCCTGAAACAGCGGAATTGTTACTATTTTCCAGCGGAAATTGTTACTATTAGACTAAAATTGTTAATCTTTTCCTTTCTTAAACAGTAAGCGTTTCTATAGTGTTACTATTTTTCGTAATTTCTTCTCCTTCCAAACAAAGAGAATGGGATCTTCAGACTGAAAATAAGTTACCATCCATTAGTTTATGGCTTATCATTCCTATCTAGACCTCAACGTTAAATTGTCTCGTATCCGTACAGGACACACAAGTTTCACACGTAAGAATCTCATTCTTGAAGACAGCGCACCGATAAGTCCCACACGTTGTTTTTAACATTAAACACATTTAAATCAAATGTTGCTCATTTAACTTCCCTATATTCTTTTTTTTAAAAAAAAATCATCGACTTTAACTTTATCAGACTTGGTGGAGGAGATGTATCACCAAAATATTTTCAAATTCTTTAAGGTCATTCACCTTTTTACATACATCTAATACATTTTTTTAATGTTTTTAATGTGTTTTATGTGTGTCAACTAAAAAGAACATTATTACTTTCACTTCTAAATCATCATTGCTTATTTTAAATTTCTGAATTTTATATTTCATTGTAATTTAATCAACTTCCGCCTCCTCTTATCAAGGTCGAAAAATTTTATATTTTAATTAATGAAGCTTTTTTATATAGTAGAATTTTAGACCATATGCTTGGCCAAATATGGCCATTGCGCCAAAAAAATCCAAAACAAAATTTCTCCAAACTTATTTCTTACTTATTACTTAAGAACAGTACTTATTTTTCACGCAGCAACTGGCTTTCCTTAAAAAAACTAATTTAAACATATAGGAAAAATTTTCATTATTACAAATGTATATTGGTAAATAAGGAACCAGCAGGATTGGTTTTCTCATAAATTTCTCGCATATACTCTAATAAAAGTGCTGGCCATTTCTCTCTCGCTGCATAAACCTTGGACAAGACAGTGAACACTAGGAGTACTCAGTCCCACACCTGAACTCTTTCGATCTATATAATATACTTGTAGTAAAGAAACATGAAAATGCATCACGAACAATTTTACATTCTGCAGATTCTTCGATAAACACAAATTGTATACAAAACTGCAATTTTTAATAAAACAAGATCATTTGTCAAATTTTATTTATCTCAGTCGTTACGTTTTGGAGATGTCGTATTTTCTTGTGAGCAAACCAACAGCCCTACAGACGACCAGCCCTCAAGTCATTTGGTTCAAAATCTGATAATGATCTACAATATGCATGATGAATATGCGTAAAAGGTTTTTATCGATTTAGCTTTTTAGATTTTGGAAATATCTTGTTGATTTTACTCGAAGGGACAGGTTTCTTGCGAGAGGATTTCGTTGAAAAGTTGACATAAATCCACAAATCTGATGTTAACACGATATATTGAATTCAATTCATTTTGCTTGCAACACTTTTGTTGTCATGTTCCCAGACAAACATATACAAGACTAAATGATAAAAAAACAGTAATTTTGAAGAAAATTTCACTATTACTGTAAGCTATTGTATATGTGGTAAAATACAATGAACGTAATGCAGATTGATATTAAAATTATATTCTGATATTTATAATATTTTGTCAAATATAATTAATATTCGATTATAGTATCATTAAAGAATAAATGTAAGTCATGTTTTACAAAATTGCGATAGTTAAAACTCAAAAAAATTCCAAAAAAGAAACGATAATCTGAGTGTAAGATGAATTATTTAAAAGTAAGTATAAGTCGCATTTTTCAAAATTGCGATAATTAAAATTGAAAAAAAAAAACATTTAAATAAACGATAATTTGAGTGTGATAATTATTTAAAAGTAAGAAATCGTAAACAAATCGGAAGATGACATCATTTCACAGAAACGACAAAAAAGGTAATTTATAATAAATTTAATTAAATATCTTAAACGAAACTGGCAAAACAAACTTCAATTGTCATGAGTCAGGTGATTCGCTATCTACCAATGAAAAAACGAATATGCCTTGCCTTCAAATTTCGGAGATACCAAAACCTCCTAACCAAAACAGCATCATGTTCTCACATGATTAAATGTGTTTTTCTAACCCAGGGTGATTTGAAATATTTCTCTTTGCATTCAAATAACTTTTGTATTTGGTGATCATACAATCAATCGATTATACTGATCAAAATAGCATGGAACGACTCCCCCTTATTTGAATATATACAAATTCTAATGATTCTACTGATCAACAATTCATTTATAGTAATCAATTTCGGTTAGTTAAATTCGCAGATTCAACCCTTTCCCTTTATCCTCAGCAGAGTTTTATCTCCTTTCATTCTTGAGCTAATGGCTATGTTCAAAGAACTTGGACAGCTTCACAATGAGCCAACGTCATATGTTGAGTATGATACAAAATCCAATTTTCTGAAAAAAATATGGTCACTTCCCCAGATCCAGTCTGCTAGGAATTACGGAATAATATAACCATTTGTTAATCAATTGTTGAAATGTTGGAATGTTAAACAATCTGTAGTCCTGAAGAATGGCAATTTGACGTGTAAATGAAAGCGATGTAGGAGGAATGGAAAAGGGAAACACGTTTTGGAAGAGTGATTTATCGAAGTGGGAGAAAAGGGTGGACATGTGAGTGAATCATTGTTTTCACAGAAGACCGAACACTTTAAGATCATTTCAATAGCGTGAAAGCTATTCATATGAACGGTTTATCCAAAGAATGATTCATAGATCAAAAATTATATTAGTCTCGTTAACCTTTTTTAAAGAAATCTTGAAAAATTAAATATATTTTTTTTTCAGTTTTATTCATTGTGTTTGAATTTTTGAATTAAAATGAAGGAATAACTCGGGGATATTTTGTGATCAATTTTTACGGCTGTTCTTGTATTCTTATAGAATTATGCAATTTTTAATGTATTTTGTGTACTCTGATCACGACATAAAACGTCTGCTAAAATCCTTTCCTGCACTTTTGTATCGGGTTTTATTAGACGTAATTCACAACATGAATAAAGCACATCGTATGTTCGGAGAGTAGAGTTTACATTAGACTTTTATTTTTGATGTCGCTAAAGACTTAACCAGGCAGGAAATTGAGCAATTCACGAAAGGATAAGGATCCGTACGTTTTTAACAAATGTCCCAAATGTATTTCTACTCGCAAGAATAACAGCAATGAGCTATTTTCCAGCATTTATTTTTATTATTTCTTTTCCAGTATGCTAATGCGGTTTCAAAACAAAGACAAAACAGTTATGTCGCAACAGAAAACCATGTGAAAAGAGTTGAATGAACAGAAAAAAAGGTCCCACGCGGAGGAAGAGCCAAGGTCTTTTATTCCGGAGGAGATAAACCATAGAGCACCGGCGTGCGCTTCTGTAACAGTTACTGAGAGAACAATGGAAAGGAAGAAAGCAGGCAGTTTTCAGCGGCTCGACCTTGCCCATAAGTTATGGACCATTACAGCATTTTTCGCACCATTGCGCACAACCGCTTTACAATTTCGGAACTTTGCACAGAACCCGTTAATTCACTTTTCTCGGCGAGCACATCAAAGGGTTGGGCTCGCTACTATGTAAAACAGACTTTTACAAACCTGTTTCCCTCTGCCTTTAAAGTTTTTTTCTTCTTAGGCTGCTCTCCCATCCGTGCAGGAAAAGACCTTTTAAAAGGAAATCTTGGCTTACATGTATATTATGCTTTCTCAAGGTGTTGGATTTTGAGCATCCAAGTAAACTGGATTACTTATCCTGGATAAACCGATTGCCTCTACTTTCGTCGGATACTCTTTCTTTTGAGCGGGAAAAGGTGCTTTAAATAGAAATATCTCCAGTTTGCTGCGAATTATATATTTGTTCAAGGTGCTACTACTGATACATTGAATTGTTTTTACTAGCCAATGGCGTAATTACGGTGGGGGAGGCAGGGAAGTTGTCCCGGACACCATAATCAGCGAGTGCTAAATGGTAGAATTAGTTATTTAATAGAAATATCTCAGATAGCTGCGACTAATATATTTTCTGAAGATGCTATTACTGAACAAGTTAATACATTGAATGGTTTTTACTAGACAATGGCGTAATTACAGTGGGTCAGATGGCCCGGGCACCATTATCAGGGAGTGCAAAATGGAGGAAAAATTAGATTCATTCAAGAAAGAAACTTCTTTTCTTCAACTAAACTTCACTACTTTTCTGAAACTCATTTAAAACTCCTAAAAGTAAAAATGATAGTATTTTTCCTTCTCTCTGTATACTTCGGTGTGATCTTGGAAACTCCCACTTTCAAAACACACTTTAAGTTCCGTTCGCAAATATCGTATTTAAAGTTGCTAATCTAGTCATGAAAGTTAAAAATTTTTGTCGAATAAGCAAAGATAGATATGTTGCTATAATATAAAAAAAATCATGTGCGTAATACTTGATAAAATCAGATTCAACGTAAATAAATATAGAATGTCATATTTTTATTCATTTAACATTTTCACCAAGAATTAAAAAACCAACTTGATTGATTAGCACTTTGAAATGGCTAATAGACTTTTTAGCATTGCTACGCATTACCTACAGTCAATTTCAATAACGATAAAAAGTACCAAGTATAAAAATATAATTAAAAACAAGCAAACAAGTCTTTGATGTGACGAAAGAGGGTGTACATAGACTAACAAATTATTATTCATATGTTTTTGCTCCTGTTTACAGATGGAATAAATTTATTTCGCTTGACTCAAAAGAATTCATAAGGCATTCTTTTCCTGCCGGACATAGAAAATTAATTATTCGCTGTAGTTTCATCTCTCTGAGTCTGGTTTAATTTGAGCTCTTAATCTAATAATCATTTAATTACTGCAGAATAATTGAAATTGAATGATTAATCGAACAACTCCACTGCAATGCATAAGCTCATTGAACTCAAAAGGACTGATATAAATTTTAAAAAAAATCGAAATATTTTCTGATTATACTGATATGCTGATGTTTAGTTTCAAATTCTTTGTTTTATCCTTCGAAAATTTCAGAAAACTAATCTCATAATCTTTATTTAATTTCAAAATAATATTTTGTCTTTTTTAAATTTTTCTAAATTCCTTTATTGTGCAGCATAAAAAGTAAATACCTAAATTATTATTTCATTTCCTTTTTTTAAAAAAAGCTTTTCCTTTTTTTATTTCATTTCCTTTTTCCTTTTTTTAAAAAAAGCTTAGTAGCTTTTTCATTTATTTCTAAGTTGTTTTCTTCAATTTAATATGCTAAATAATTAAATTAAGAAAATGGATGTTAAAAAAAATTGTGCCTCAAAATTTTCAGGGAAAACTTATGCTAGTTGAATTTTGAAATTAATGCTAAAATAAAATGAATAACCGCATAATAGACATTAAATACTGTCCCTCTTTCTTTTTAAAATGATACAGCATAAAATTGTGTTTTTTAAAGTAAAACCGTTTTGAAAAGGTCTGTTGTGGATTTTTTGTCTATGATAACAATAATCATGTATTTATTGAGAAATGATTTAATTGAATTGTTAAGCTACTGAAGAATATAATGATTTTGCATCATCTGCGTGAAATTTCTTTCTCAAGACTGCAAAAATTAAAAAATAATTTTATATCAAAAATTTATCAAGAATGGTTGACTATTTAAGCAGTTTTATAAAACAAAAAAAAAACGCAAAGAAATTAAATTATGATGATATTATCAAGGAATCATAAAATAAAAATGATGCAAAAAGCACATAAAGGAGCTTTATTTAATATTTTTTATAATTTACAATTTTTTGGTAATTTACTTAATTTTACATGTTACTTATTTATGTTATTACAAAGATTTTATTTTCGACTAGAAATGCATTGTTTTTAATTTCTTTAGATTCAGATAACATTATTCAGGGTCTCTGTTTAAAACCGAACACTTCCTCTGGAATTTTGATACAGCAATTAATTTTTCTTGAAAATTTATCTTCGTAAAATTTAGCATATGTGCTCTTCAAGTTAAGAGAAATGTCATTGACAGATTTCCAAAATTCCAAAATGTATTAAAGTATAAATTAATTTAGCAACTATTTGTTGTTTTTCAGTTAAACAGAAATGTCACATTACAAAAAAATTTTACATTACTACTTGCCTTTATATGATACAAATTCCCTTTTTACACAATTTTTTTAATCTAATTTTAAATAATTTTTCAAATCCGCAAAAATGATTTTATTCTATTCACGGGATTACAACTAATTTCATTACTTCATCAAGCAATCCGATTGTGCTTTTTTGTCAATATTAAAATTAAGTTTTTTTTAAAAAAAATAATAATACTTTCTTTGTGGATTAACTATAAAGTGGGATTTTAATTTTCACCTTTTATTTTTTTTATTAACTGCCTTAAGAGACCGGCTGGTTTTTTGGGATTAATAGTCGTTATAATTCCCACTTATGTATTTTATGCAACCTTGTATTCATGGCTTTTTCAGCAAAATATTTCTAACTTTAATAATCGTATAACTCATAATACTTTAGAAGTCTTGTGCTAATCTGCTCGATGTGCTATGTATCTGACTACTTTCTTCATGCAAGAATAGCATACCTTTCATTTTTAATTTCATAATTTTGAAAGAAATATATAAAGAATGAAGCTTTAAAAAATTTAGAAGTTAATTAAAAATTGTAGAAATAAATTTGAAATTTTGCACTATAATTTCAAAAAATAAATTATAATGCAAAATGATAAATACCATTGAAAAGGTTTTTTTTTTGAAATTTAAGATGATGTAAATATTATTTTTGTACTATAATAAAGTTTTGAACTTATTAAGAAAAAAAACACAAATAATTTCGTTTAATTTTTTAAATTAAAACTATAAAAATAACATCAACTTTGAAGTGTATCTAGATGCCAAGTTTGGTAGGCAAATAAACAAACGATATGCCCAGTAGAGAACCAATGAATACACACATTCATGATAAGAAAAAATAAAGACTAAATACACTTTTTAATTTCCAAACGCAGTAATTTGCAATAGCATGATTGTAGTAGACTGATTCCATTAAAATTCATTTTTTAGTTATTAAATAAGTCATATCAGACTCTCCGACCCATCCGTAGGCACATGGAATTACCATATTGACTAATTCGATATGGTTATTGAATGACTAATCCGACGCAGCGGGATTGTGCCACTTGCGCTCACATTGTAGCTTTAATGGGATTTAATTACCTCTGTCATGAAAAATTGGCGTGCATCTAGAGGGTCCCTAGTGAATGCACGTTTCTCACATTGATAAGATTAAGTGAGGTTTTCTTCAAAATATTCGCTTTTTTTTTTCTCACGGTAAAACTGATAAATTTTCTTTAAGAACGCTAGGAACATTTTTGACAGTTTATTTTAGTTTGGGGATTAGATTAAATTTAGAGGGAAAATGGAGAGCAAAACAAATATATAAATCTAGATGATAGAATAAACCGAAAAGTAGAAAACTATTCCTTTGACAAGGACATAAAGAGCTGCCTTGTAATTCTTGCTAATACAACAAAATTGTTATAAAATTATTTTAAAGAAATGAATAATGGAATTTTACATACAAAGATAAAAGTTATAATGTGGTACCCTTTTCAAGGCTTGAGCGCAAATGGCACTCTCTAATGAGTTAGCGCTAATGAGACTGAGCGCAAGTGACACAGAACCGCCACAACAGCAACACTGGCGGAAACCGTGGTTAAGTCCTAAGGGCCATCACTAGCCAAGGTTCAGTAAGGCCTAAGGTAAGCCTTCCCTTAGGAAGTATATCCTGTTATCGGGGGGAGCCG
Source organism: Argiope argentata (assembly GCA_026289955.1). NCBI lineage: Eukaryota > Metazoa > Arthropoda > Arachnida > Araneae > Araneidae > Argiope > Argiope argentata. The sequence goes on along the minus strand of JAOUZG010007994.1, from coordinate 3,085,709 downwards.
AACCTTCCACCTATTAGCATATCATCCAGGGTGGCGAAATGCAACTACCATGCCAGAAGCATCTTATCCTGATTTCGAGGTTCCTCCTGGGAGGATCAGTTATTAAATAAAAAAAGTGAAAATTTTAATAAATGAATTCCAAATTATTAATTTAACAGCCAGGATATCAATACTGTTTGCGAACAATAATAACCTTGCAATGATTTATTAATCAGTAAAGCTGACTAGGTTTGTATTAAAAAAATAAGATGAAATCTATGTCATTTCAGTCTTTACCATAAAATTTATACCATTTACCATTTCTAATGTTAAAAGAAAGATGATTTTTTATTTTTCATTAAAATAAATTTATTCATCAGTGATTTCATCACTTATTTTTTACGATTTTATGCCTTCATGAGCCTAAAAAAATGTTGATATATAAAATAAATAAATCTCCCTTGATAAGTATACTTTCCTTGCCGTATCTGAAATTTCAATCAAACTTTCTTTACGGTGATTCACAAATTACTTACGAAGCCACTTCTATCGGTCAAATTCCTACGAGTAGTCTTCGAAATGCTTGATTCAAATCCAAGATCCGAACGTCTGATAAAGGGATTAAGATACTAAATTGGCCATTAAAGCATGACCGATATTTCTTTGTTTTTATTTGCGACAAATTTGTTATCAGAAGGTTATGCATTTTTAAAGAATTTTTTCACGTAGGAAGAAGCATTGCGAATCGAAGATAACCGATATTGTTTCGCCGAAGGATATTGTATAAAAGAATTAAGTACCTATGAGCAACATAAATTATATGGGAATTATTTCTTTTTTTTTCTTCTCTGAAATATAACCATGGTCGAAATCGAATTGAAACAGTATTTAGATATTTGTTTCCAAAGAAATTAAAATTGATCTGAGCATCTAATTCGAATAATATGTATTTTAGGATTGTTTTTTTAAAAAAAATTAGGACTAGTCGTCTTTGGCGACCTATAGATTCACCGAGATTAATAGTTATTATAAATTTCAATTAAATATTTTGAGTAACTATATCTGAATGGCTTCCTCAACAAAAAATGCAAAGTTTAAAGGGACAGATAACTTATTTTTAGAAGTCTCACGCTACTTTATTCATTGTGGGATATAATTCACTAAGTTTCTATCAATATATGCATGCAATTATATCATTGGAAAGAGCGGCTATGTTCAATCATAAATTCTCATTAAAAAATTTCATCCATTCGTGATTCTGAAATTAAACCTTAATTGTAAATAAAATAAAATTTTAAAATATTCTTAAAAGAATATCGTATACAGAAACCTACTAAGTTAATCAAAAATGCCGTAATTATGAAATTTAACTAACAATCTAATTCTAAACCATGTTAATAAAATATAAAAAATGTTTTGTATTTAGAGAGTGCTAATACTGCTACTAAAACATAGATGAACTTACCAAAATTAGTAAAAATATTAAGTTAATATAAGCAAAAAGAATATTTAAAAAAATTGACGAATCCACCCTGAAGACTTTCTCAAGTGTCACCTTCAAGCAGAGATTCAAACAAGAAAGTTTTTATGTGAAAGGCCTGACTTTTATCCAAAAATATTGACCCCTCGTGACCCGAAAATCCCCAGAAATTGAGACCTCAAAGATAAAACATTATCAAAAGAAATAAAAGATAGTAAATTTTACAGTATCAAGCAAAATTATTATTTCCAAATCCAATCAAAATTGCAATAGAACAAACGCAAACTACATTCAAACCAGGCCGGCTTTCTGGCCCAGAGGTAGCACGTCTTCCTCGTGTTCTGGAAGTCCCGGGTTTGAGTCCCAGTTTTGGCATGGTTGTTCTGTGTTCAATCTGTGAGATGTGTGACTGTGCCCCCCTGTAAAAAGGGGTTGTGCAAACGAATGTGGTGTAAGTGTAACTAAGTCGTACTCTTGGACCTAGTTGGCGCTACTTCAAAAACAAGAGGCGCTTCTTTCGGCTTAAAGATGCTGCTGTATCAGCGGAAGGGCTTGTCCATTAGTAACAGCAACAACATGCGAACCACAAAACATAAACCTATAAAATACTATACATCGACTTAAATTAGAAGAAAAAATTCTTTGTCTTTTCTGTAAAAAAACATTTGTTTATTTATTTTCTATAATAATATAAAATTATAATTCTCACGTTTCGGATTTTATTGATGCTTTTTATATTTCTTAAATGTTGCTCAAGTTATTTTAAATCCTATTTTATTTACAATACCATCCTTCGTGAATGGCAGAATGTATAATTACGAATTATTGGGAAATTAATTTAATTTGTAAAAAAACAAAATTTTAAAAAGATTAAATTTTATTTATAGTTTGTCTTTTTATTTCAATTCAAATAAGTGTATTTTTTATAATTATTTTTCAGATATTAGTAAGAATTTAATAAAATCATCATTTCTTAACACTTTTATTGGTTTTATTCTTTTAGCGTTATTATGTTTTCACATATGGTTTGCCAACGAATTCTAAAACCCTCAGCGGTTTTGCGCATGTGTTAGGATGGGTTTAATTCGGCAAAGTAGGATGGGAGGAAAGCTGAAAGGTGGAGATGTTAATGTTTAACATTAAATTGAAACCAGAAATGCGCACTTCTTCCGCATCTCACTCCTCAGTGAGATGGAATCGTCGAAAAGTGGTTGACACAGGATACAGAAATGAATAGTATGCTATTGATACATGGACAAAGGCCGAGAGAAATAAAGAAACTTTCTATTTTGGGAAGAAGAATTTTAAGGAGCATATTTGCGCGAAGTTAAGAGTCAACTCGAAAATTTACCAATTACAGAGAAACACATGTTATTTAATTTTTAGTAATATAGAGGATTAAACGGACAGGACACTTAATATGATTGGATGGGAACAGCATTCAGTCCCTAAGTAGACATTTTACTTCCGGTTCTCAAAAGAGGGAAATCATAACTTGAGTGGATCGACAGCCTTGAAATAGACTTGAAAAATATTAATGTGCAAATTGGGAAAATTTTGCTAACTGCAAGACAACAAGAAATGAAATTGTGATTAAGGTCAAGTTCCATCCGAATCTGTCACACCAATGAAGAATAATAACATTATTAAAGTAGGTTTAATCTACATTGAGAACAGATTTTTAATTAATAATATTAGTTAATGCTGCTAAATCTTTCATTTTATGACATTTAATTGTTAAAAAGTTTTATTTTTATACATGTTTACCCTCCGGGGAGCACACAAATAGATGGTTAAGCTCCTCCCACAGATGATGGGACATGCTTCCTACGAGAAGGGTTGTACCGTGGCCGGTGATGGCCCTAAGGATTCAACGACAGTTCCCGCCAGTGGTGCTGTTTCAATAGTCTAGTCATTCAGTTTTATTATTTATTCCGTTGCCTATGGGAGGATAGAAGAGTCTGATATGACTTTATATATGTTTAATTGAAATAAAATTTTACACTTAAGCAAAAAAAAAAACCGTTTTCCGAAATTCCCACCAAATATTTTGCCAAAAATTCATTTTGAATTTTACAATTTTTTTTATATATTATGAACTTGTAATTATCCAAAATCGCAACGTTTGATAAAACCGTAATTCGGACATTTTCGGGCACACAGCTAAAATCTATGGCTAAAAGGTGAATAGCCACATATATGAAAGAGAAGATTCCGTGAATGAAATCTTAAACCGGATTTCGATCATTATAATTCTCACACTACCAAGCTTTAAGAATTAATAACTAAGAACCTCTAAGAAGAAAAATTAAAAGACTTTTTCGTAAATGAATAGTACTTTACATTTACATGTTAATAGTCTATTGTTGCATAAAACCACATTTTTATTTTCTTTTATATGAAGAATGCAAAAAGAATTAGATCTTGCGATTTTGATAATTTCCGTCTTTGAAACTACTCCAAAATCGGGAAGGAAAGAAAAACTTTTGGAATTTTGTTTATCTATCTATGTGCCAATACAACTTGAAATGTCAAAGACCTAGGTAAATGAAAATTGAAATAGCCTTGTGATTTGAATAGAAGTTTTAAATTAGGTTTTTGAACCGCCCTTCAATTTGTTTATTCATGCGAAACAAATACGACAACCCAAAAACGTAACGAGTTGGATCTATGAATTTTACCATTACAGTTTTATGTTAAAATAGTCGATCGGTATCGAATTTTGAACTAGAAACAACACAAACATGAAAATGCAAAAATAAGATAAGGAATTGAAAATTAGTATGTGATACTGACAACAAAATTGCAGATTTTTATCAAATTTCGCTGCCCAAGCGGTCAAAGGGTCGAGAACAAAAAGACATATTTAATTCCATTCAATATGTTACAAAATCAAACACAATGTGTTGTGCAATTTTGGAACCAAGTTAGAGAACAAAGACTAGTTTCAACTTAAAAAGTTCGTATGAAATATAAATTCAGTATTTACTGCGTTAGAAATGTAAGCTTTCAGTTTGTTTAGTTTAGTTGTATTAACATCCCGTTTTAAAGCAACACTTGGGATATTTTGGGACAAACCTCATAATTTTGAGCCGCTGTCAGAGAACGAGGATAACACCTCAGCTGACAACAAATTTGCACACCACACCAGCGGGAGAATGTTTGGCCTCCACGAATTTAACGTTCATCAGTCTCACTTACATGACATTTCTTCTATGAAATAGAGCCTCGAACCTAAATCTAACCGGTTACGAAACCAAGATTTTATTGCAGTATAACATTTGGATTTCTTGCTTAGATGGTATGTACAATTTCGTTTGTTTTCCTTCATTGCCAATGAAGTGATCCTTGTTACTTTTAAATGACACATTTCTATGTTTTGTTATGGGCGTTAACTTTTAATATCCTTTTTTTTTTTTTTTGCCTCTCACATAGTACTGGTTTTCAAAGTTATTGACAAATTTTCGACAGATAAACAGATCTTTAGATAAAAATTGAAATTAGCTAAATTTGCAGAATCAACCATCACGCTGTTGTCGTTATTGTCTAAACGCTATCAGTAGACAAATATAACATTTGTTACCTGAATGAAATCACTCCCATTTTTGTCTACCTTAATCCTTTCAGCCCTCCCGATGGCATTTGCCATCGGCCGAAAAAGGCTTGCCTTAAATGGCATACTTAATTTGTATTTATTTTCAAACCTAATGTTGGCATTTGCGACGATTTCTTGGTCTCTATACACGTGGTGAAAATGAGATGAAATTAAATGTTGATGTTCTCTTGGTTACCCTTATCACTAATTTCATCATTATCTTTAATTCCACATTTTAAAAATTCGGAACTGAAAGGATTAAATAAATTTCTCTTTCTAGAATTGAAAAATTATTCATAAATACTGCCTTTTATTTCACAATTGGCTGAATGTTATTTCTGTAACAGCACTGTAAAATGCTTATAAATTTGGTTTCTAATTTTTTAAAAATCAAATACAAGGCATCTATTCTAAAGATTGTCAAATAGCTGATTTCTAAAATAACTCTTCACTAAAGATAGGTATATATTTCTAATTTGATAAATACTTAGATTGACTAAAATAAATATATTTTACATTACGTTACTATTTAAGTCAAAAACTGTATTTTGTGGTGTTGTAAAGAAGTTGTAAAACTTCTTTTCCTTTCTTCGAGATACATGTTTGACTATTGTTACATCTGGCCAGCTGTGGGACGATTCTTTCCTTTGTGATTCTCCCCATTTAATGTTACTATCTGGACTTGAATAGAGTTCAGATAATAGACCAGACATGCGTTTTACGGTCCTCTGAAAAAAGAAATCGTGCTAAAACCTCCACATGTAAATATTTCCTTATTGCGGAGGGTCTACTACGAGGGAGGATGATTAGCAAACATTCCCATGGTCAACTGCTGACCACTGGGAACATTTCTGAAGAATTATTGGATGATCGGCAGCTCCAGAGCACCAATGCGAAAACGAGATGTGGAGTTTGACCGAGGTTAAAAGGGAAGATTTGAAAGAATCTGACGAGTTGATGAGATGATCTGAGAGTTGAGCTGATGAGCTGAAAAGATACCACGTGATTTCGAGGTCTATAAAAGAATTTTCTTTTGAGAGAAGTCTCGAGCTTTTGATTAAAGATCCACCGGAGATATATATGTATATTCCTTGAGCTACCCGCAGTAGCCGAATACGCTAACAGCCTATTAGTTCTCCTTGTATTGGTTGTGGAACTGTTAATCCAGATGTAAATGTAAATATTTCCCAGCATATTAACCTAGATGAAAACGAGTTTTTTTATTGTATATAAGCTGTAAATAAAACATTTGTGTTTAAACGCCACCCGTTTATTTGATCGACCGAGATCAAGTCTTTACAGTGTCCTGGTGTAGGAGTATAGCGTCTTTCACGTGATCTGTGCGTCCCGGGCTGGAATCCTGGTTCGGGCATGGTTGTTCTTCTGTGTTTTGTCTGGATCGGGTGTGAATGCCCCCCCTCTTTAAAAAGGGGCTTTCAAACGAATGTGATGAATGAGTAGTCAAAGTCGTACGCTTTGCGGTAGTTGGTGCTACTACAAAACAAGTTACGCTGATTAGGTTTGACTACCTCAGCGAGACAAGAAACAACATAAATGTATTATTAAAAAACGACCTTAAATTCTAACTAAGCTTAAAATTTAAATTTTTGGCCTAATTTTAATTTTTAATTTAAAATTAATTAATTTAATAGTAATAATTCTATCAGTATTATTACTTATATTAAGTAAAATATTCTTCCATAGCAACATTTTTTTAAAAAAATTCCATATTTATATGAAAAAAAGATTGATTTATATGAAGTTATTAATTACAAGTTATTGTTTTTGCTTTTTCGTCATTAGCCAATCAACAACTGTCCAGAAGAAAGACCATTTTATGATTGGTAAAGGCCTTTTGAATGTTTAAACCATATGAATGATATTGGAAGCTTTATAACATCAGTTTTAATTTCAGAAGAGAGATTTTTTTTATAATGTCAGGGTGACAAGAATTTCTTTCTTAATATGACTAATGGGGGAAAATGATAATTTAGATTTTGTACTCTTCCATCATTTTATTTTACATTCAAATAACATAACACAATCTTTACATTATACAGAATGGTTTTCCGATTAGAAGTATGTCTTGTCTGTAAAAGTTTAGAAATTAGCTATTGGATTTTAAATTGACTGAACGTTTATGCATATTGGATCTCTGCCCTGTACAAACCGTCTTTGGTGTCCGGATGATTCATCAGATTACTGCAAAATATAAGTTTCAATTTAAAAAATATATATGCATGACTTTCTCCTAATGGTTTACCCAGTAAAATATATTTAAATACCTTTTGCTACTTATTTAATTAATTAAAAAATAAAAAAATTCAGATATAGATTCCCATTTCCAAATTATGTTTACCCCCGCTTTTATGCTTTAAGTCCAGCTGTCTGGCCCGTAAGATTCCGACACATACTTAAGCATACATTCTTCTTTATAAGTAATAGAGATTGTGAATATAAATATACAATTATAAATAATCTTTAGATCTAAATTTATTTTTTATACATATTTTTTATACAATAAAGGCAAGACAAAGTTTTTTGGATTGTTTGTAATACTAAAGTGACTCATTCAATGAAACTATTAAAATGAATAAAAATGTAATTTAAATCGCACGAGCACGTGGTGCTTGGTTGTTCAAGAAATGATGCTCTGACATGATACATTGAAATGTGCACAGCAGATTCCATTTTAATCTTTTTACTTTTCTGATTACAATGAAAGGTAATTTTGACTCTGCCAATTCTGAATTTAAATATTTACTTTCTTAATACTGGATAGGAAAAGGTCAATTAAAAAAGCGCAGAGAAATAAAATATAACCCAAAAATTAATTTTTGCTAACCATTTTTAATGAATGAAAAATAATTTAGCTAATATTGATGGCAACGTTAATATCTTTTAAGAAAAATTATTAAATTTAATCTTACATATACAATTTCAAGATAGTTATTTTTCAATTTACCAACTTTGTAGAGTATAGAACACTATACTCTACAAAGAGTATAGAACAGACTTTGTAGAGTATCTTAAAATTCCGGCTTGTAACCAGTATGGCTACTAAATGGTTGAATGAGTATGAACAGGATTTCGTAGTTAAAGATCAGACACACACACAAAAAAGAATCTTTACAGATTTGCCTATAACAATACCAGTACACATTAAAAAATGTAAAGAAAACATTTGAATGGTTCTATTGATTCCAGTCATAACATGGGAACAAAACAAAAACTTACAGCTTGAGAAATTGTAAAATAAAAACAAATGACCTTTGTTATACCACAGAAAAACATGAGACTACAATCTTTACATTATAAGTAAGACATTTTTTTGAAGTAAGAAAAAATAAGAAGCGTAAAAATATTGTAAATCTTAATGTATATAAAACCCTTTATGGTTTTTTATGAGTTAATGCAAATTCTACATTTACGTCTAAGTAAATGAATCGAATAGAATAACATTTTTCACCTTTATTATTTAAGACAAAGAATGTCTGTTGTCAACTTTTCAAAGCGCAGAAGTAATTAATAGCTCCTTAATTAGAAAACAAACAAAATTCCCCCGGTTTCCAAAATAACCTCAAAACAAATTATCCCGTTAAAATATTTTTATACTTTTTAAAAATTTAAAATTTTACCTTATCAATTAGGCCAGTTCCATTTCAATGTAATTTTCTCTTTAATTTTATTAAGTTTAAGAATTTAATCAATAACTGAGTGCAAGCAAAATATTTTAAAATAAGAAACTGTACAGATACTCCATATTTATGAAAACATTTTTTTTTCCATCTTAAAAAAAAAGAATACACACAAAGAACTGCTGCCAGTACACATTAGCAGAATTCTTGAAGAAATATTAAAAGAAACTAAAGGCATGCGATTGAAAGTTTCGATCTAGAACAACTATTATTCTGGTTTGTTTTCTTTTTTAAGAATAAAAATTTGGCTATTTAATTAATTGTCTCAAAATATTCATAAAACCTTTCCCAGACTTCAATATTTTCAGCAAATGTTAGAAGTTAAAAAAGTTAAATGTTAAAAGAAAGAAATATTAAATACTTAAAGAGAAAATTAGGAATTTACGGTATAAAAAATCGTTTGGTGCAATTGATACTCTCATTTTAATTTTAAAACATTTCAAAGTTCAAATGATAAAATAATTTGTATAAAATATTTTATTATAATTTAATAATACAATAACTTGTTTGTTTGCCAATATGTAGATAAAGGCATAAACTTAAAAATGCGAGCTAAATAGACTGAGTTTGAGTCATGTTCTTTCTATTGGAATTTTATATTTTAATCTAATTTTGTATCAAATCTGTAAATGGAAGTCAGATTTTTAACATATTCAATACATTATGGAACTACTTGAACTATAGCTATTAAATATTTATGTTGCTATTAACACCCAGGGGAAATACTAATTGAATTTTAAGCTTTTAATTTTTTAGACAGGAAAAATTTGATTTTATGTATGCAATTTATGTGACTGCAATTCAAAATGAATTTTTAAAGTATTATGAAAGCCAGGAAGAAGATATCAAACCAATCTAATTTATTTCGTTAAATAAATTATATTTTTCAAGATTTCAAGTGACAAACGATAAAATTTAAATTCTGAAAAAGATATCGAAGTTCTAGAAAACATATTTTCGAAATAAAAAATAATAATAGTGACAAGCTGTGAATGAAAAGAAAAAAAAAATGTTTGACACTTCTAGAGGATATTTACTAATATCAAAAGAGAACTGTTAGTTGCACAACGTTTAGGTAAAAACATTTTTGTCAGTAAACGTTAAGCGACATTCTTTTGTGGAAGCAGAGAAAAAAGTAAGAGCTTTCCCGATATTTATTTTATTTTTGTTTTTTAAATATTCTCACCCTGCGCTTTTATTCGATAAGAATTACGCAGTTTTTCTAAAGGAAAAATTCTTGACGAAATTTATGATCTAGCGATGGAAAAAACGTAGATCGAATCGGATTTTATTTTTCCGGCGTTTTTAACGTGCACATTTCTATCGTCAGCATTTTTTTTAAACGTTAAATCATTTTCTAGAAAGCGTGTTGTTATTTCAAAATAAAGATTGAAATCACTTTAATTGTCATTGAACAAAAAATTCTTAAAAGTCAAATTAAGTCTTAAAGCATTTAAATAATCATTCGAAGAGTGCTTTTAGCTAAGTTAATGAATCGTTTCAAACTAAAGCTAATATTAACGTCTAGCTAGTTAGATAAGTAAACAATTGTTAACATCTAGAGTTACGAGATTTATTATTCTCCTCCCATTTGGAATATTTTTTTTAGAATTCACAGGATGTTTATTAACTTATATACCAATTTTGTAGAACTATTAAAATAAAGTAAAATGCAACGTTGTCATTCGCAGAAAACTAAAAGTATCAATTGAATTTAATGGAGGTTGGATTTTAATGACGCAATATCTAAACCTGGTTATGCTGCGCCAAACATGTGGTAAATATTTAAATGTATGGCGAATAACAGTTTTATAAATAATATATGTTAAATAACAGTTTGATAAATAATCTATGGCAAATAACACATGGTAAATAGCAGTTTGATAAATAACATATGCCAAAAGACAGTTGAAAATTTAAATTCCACACGGTTAAAAGTGTTCAATGCAACCACCATAAGATATGTGAAGGATATCAGAACGATATTATAATTCATCACATAATTTTTTTTCTAAATGCTAGAAATGAAACTCATAAATAATGCAGATATACATGTATGGAAATACTTTTTCTCCTGCTGCAACAAAACTTTCTGCTCTACTGCTATCAACAGAGGTTTACGAACTTAAAAAACTTATTATCTGCAAATTTTTAATACTTTTTGCTGGGTTACAACAAAACTTTCAATTCTACTGCTACGAACAGACGTTGTCTAACTTAAAACAATCATTATCTGCAAATTTTTAATGCCTTTTCTGTAACAAAACTTTCTGTTATACAGTTACCAACAGACGTTGACGAACTTTAAACAATCATTATCTGGTAATTTTTAACACTTTTTGTGAGATTTCAACAAAACTTTCTGTTCTACTGCTACCAATAGTCGTTACCGAACTGAAAACAATCATTATCTGCAAATTTTTAATGCCTTTTCTGTAACAAAACTTTCTGTTCTACAGCTACCAGCAGACGTTGACGAACTTAAAACATTCATAATCTAAAAAATTTTCAAATCGTCACATCAGAGATGACCAAAAGCGTATTGATTAAATAGTCGCATAACCTTGATATCATTTGTATTTTTGGAGGGATATACAATGAAGGCTTATAACTGTGTTCAATATAAACTTTCAACTATTAATAATTATTAATGATTAACAAGATGTACTTTTCTTTTAATAACTCTACAAAGTTAGGTTATTCATTTATAAACACCCTATAGAACGTAAACGAAAATCAAAAATAATAACCATAAACTGCAAAAATAAATAAATAAATAAAATGAGTCTATTCTTTTCAAAAATGATCCGAAAGCGATATCAGAAACTGATCGAGGCTTTTGTGTAATAGAAGTTTTTTTTTGTCTTGTCAGAGAGTTCATTACTTTTGGAAATTGACAACAATAATGATGTCGATAAGTTGTTCGACTCGCACAGCAATGAGCAGACAGTCGATGAACTTATAGAGATAGATTATCAAATATCTTCTCTAGAAGTCTGCTTCTCGGACAGGATTCGACTAAAAAAAACAATATGAATTAAAAAAATGAAATCTATGATCGAAATTTTAAGTTATCATGTGAGAACATTATTATTTTTAAATCATTATTTGTCTTAATTAATTTAAGTGGCTAACCAGTTTAAACCGGTTTGAAACAATCACGAAACTTCTCAATCAGTGTCTATACCTCTCTCTCTCTTTATATATATATATA
>JAOUZG010007994.1:3051084-3073343 GCA_026289955.1 Argiope argentata | reverse complement strand
TAAACTTTCATTTTCAATTTTTTTAGCTGGCAAACAAAGTTTTGGAGCTAAGCATACGTAATAATGAAATAACTAAGCGATGCTGATAAAAGCATGTCAACCTTTTAAAAATGGATCTGCTTCCAAAGAAGCAACATAATAATTATGCAATACTTATAAAAGCAGGTAAAAAAATATATGCGATTAAAAGATGTCGATAAATATTGTTTTTTATGCTTTATTTATTGCCTACGCTTTTTTCGAGCTTCAATTATTCGTTGCCTTCAATTATTCAAAAACCCCTAACATCACGTTCTCACATGATAAAAACAATTTCAAACTTTATAGAATTTGAGCTTACAAATTTTGGAGGCTATAGATTCTTATTATAATAATATTTTAGCTAAAAGATGAAGAATAAAAAAATATATCAATTTGACCCGACGTAATTTTACATGAAAGAAAATTTGTTAGCTTGTCAGACAATACTTTATTTTATGACATCAAAATAATTCAGTTTATGCAAAACTTTATCCTATTTTTTATCTATAAATAGAAAAATTAAATTATTTATTACATACTTTCATTTAAAAAAATTATTTCTGTTGGTTTTCCTGAAAATAATTAAAATTTCCACAGTACCCATAAGTAAAAGCAGACCTCTACTTACATGAATCTAACTTATCAGTTTTTGTATTTTTCTTATTTGCTGTGCCATTTGTCTAATTAGATGAACCCCTCCTACATTATGTTCCAATTTTTTTAAAGAAGTGGGTCGTCTAATTATACATTAGGTGAGAGGCAAAGGTGATTCACGTGGATATCATAAGTAAATAAACTGTATTAAAAAGATTAATTAGATAAAATTTTAGAAAATTTAATTTAAAGTCAAAAATAAAGTAAAAGTAAATTTGTTTTAATCAATCATTGCTATTCGGTTAAAATGACAGTTGGATTTAGATTAATTGGTACAATTCCAGTTATTAATTGATATAAAACACTGTTCCAAATTCGAGTAATGACCTGTTCCTTCCCTTCTTTATTAGAAAATAGGCCATACTGAAAAATAAAAATAAAATAGATTTAAATGATTAAAAAGTTAGTTTTTGATAATGTTTTCTTCTAACTTTAACCGTATACATATAGAACAGGGTCGCTCAAATATCACCAAGGCCGCCGAATTTTCTTTAAGGAGTAATAATAGAAGTCATAGAAAAATGTAACATCTAAAACTATGTATCTATTCCTGATTTTCTCTTAAAATTTTTTTTAACATTCCGTATTATAGAAATTTTGTTATTTATTTATATATTTTTTGGATTTTTTCTAGTTTCTTCTTGTCTTAACCCATCTCCGATGGCGTATCCACTTCATAAAAGTATTCTAAATTGACTTGTGTAAATCTGAACACATTTATTTAATTAATATAAAATGTTCATAATTTCTGAATAGCTTACATTATCTTAGAGGTTTACAGATGTAAACCTATGAGATAACCAATATGTTGAATATGAGCTTTATTGTTTCATATTTGGTTCATTGGCAGATTTGAAGATCAAAATTTTTGCTAGACGTTTCAAATTTGGAGTTGGTAATCTCCTAATCCATGGGTATGTTTGTATTATCTTTATCTTTGCTAATGATAAAGATAAATGCATATTGTGGCTATAAAAAAACCAAATCCTTTGGCACCTACTAGCTTCAATACGCGTATACTTTGGGATGAATGTGCACTTTGTAGGGATTTATTTTTGAATTTTTAAAAACATAATTTAATTTAATTATAATTAAATAGTTAAAATTAAGCAAAATTGCGGCAGTGTTCTGAGATAACTTCCGAAAATATTACAGTACAAAGATGATTTTTACATCAACGAAAAATTTGAAGAAAAGAATGTTCAATTTTAATGAAATCTTATAATTTCTGCCTGAATAACTTTTCTAGATTTAATTAATTAAAAAATATGTTACCTTATAACAACACATTTAATTTTTGAATTAAAACACAAATTGTTTTCATCGTTGCAGCTAATATTTCATCCTGGTTTTTGTTTCCATTGTGGATAATTAAATATGAAAAATAATTAAAAATTAAAAAATAATTAAAAATTAAAAAATAATTAAAAATGATCCTTCGGTAACACTTTTTCTTTGTGTTTAATAAAGACAAATCTAATAATAAATCTTTCTAGATAAATCTAATTAATAATACTTCAAAGCTCGTTTTATTATACATAATAAAGAAAGCCTTTAACTCTCAATTGCCCTATTTGTCTTTTTAGGCTACTTTAAAAGAATCTGTTTTATAGTAATGCAGGAATGAGTAAAAAAGCTTAAGGATAGCTAGAAGTAAATTTATTTTTAAAATTTGTAACTTTTTAATTCGTTAAAAGTCGAATTCTTTCAAAGGAAGACCATTTTTAATGGATATAAGGATGTGAAATTTTGAAAATTTCGACATGAAAAAAATTGTTTTTTTTTATCTCAAATGTTTTCTGAGCATGCTTTGACCCAAAACACTAAAGAAACCAAAATCATTTGCTTGAAAATCTCTCGTCTCTCCAATTCGATTGATCCCCTTCGTTCCCTGCGATTTTATAATTATGCTTCTCATCATCGAAAAGTATATAAACATTTCATCCTAATATTTATAGATGTTTCAAAAGGTCCTTTATGTACTTCATTTGGATGTACATATTTGGATGTAATAGATAAAATCCATACTTTATGGATTTTATCTATTCTACCATCTCATTTCAACTTCATCCTTCGTGTTTTATTTTTACTGCAGAAATCACTGCTATCCTTCATTCATTATATCACATTTCAAACAGTCCACCTAATAACTATACATTCATTTCGACTCCAAAAGTGTCTTGGAATCGTTGACATCAGTCTATCGTTTCTCTTATTCAATGACCTTTAACATTCTTTAATTACATGATAATCTCACTTGAAAGGGTTCTTTTCTGCTCAGTTTATTCGCACTTTGGTATACCAGGAAATGAAATAGCAGGCAATCTAGCGAAATCTACTATTAGTATATTAAAATTTCCTATTCCATTAAAAGACTTAAAAAGTCATGTTAAATCCAATCTTCATCAAAATGGCAAATCCAGTGAAATCTTACAGGGGCAAATAAAGGTAAAACAATAAAACATCTAATCGTCTGTTGGCCTTATTTGTCTAGATGATGACTTGGCGCAATTCCTGCCAGATTAAGAATTGGCAGACTCGACTCACACATGAGCATTTGCTGTTGGGAAACATGCACCCCGATGTACAGTATGTCAGTGTTTTACGACGGTTCTTCACATCTTAGTAGAATGTCCGTACTTTAACAATGAACACCTTCTCTACTTTCACTCTGCCCCTTTGAAATGAAAAGACATTCTTCATAAAGTTCCGAGTCCCTATCTTTTTACCTTTCTAAAAATTATTGTTTTTTGCTTTTTGTTTTGATTTTTACATAAGTTTTAGATTGTGTTTTAAGATGTAATCAGTTTTTGTTGATTTTACAATCTAACAGGTCCAGGAAAATGACGCAATTTAGAAACAAACTTTTAAAATAAGATTAAACATCACCATATATTTGGCGCAGTTTAATCAAAAATTATTCTTGCGCCAATAAGCTCCATCAAACCAAAAACATTCAAAATCTCGCAACCACATTTCGAGATGCTTTAAGAATTTGTGAAACAAAGTCTATTGCTTTATTAACGAATCTTGAATCTTGTATTTGTATTTATAAGAGGAAGTGTCTGTGTGCGTAAGAAAGAGAGAGAAGGCGAAAAGTTGAGTTTTTAGGCGAATTTTGAGATTATAATTAACTAAATAAATATTTGATATTTGTCCCCCGCCATAATTTCGGAAAATATCATGGACAAATTCATTTCTTATACATTTTAAAACATTTTATTAATGACACCAGTTTGATTGCCGTAAAAAAAATTTCAAAATTACATCAAGTTTTAAATTTTATATATAATTTTGAACAATAGATTTTATTGTTACTATAATTTTCAAAACGTTTTTATTTTTCCATCAAGTATTTATATAGAAAGCTGTCTAGGGTTAAAGTCAAATTTGATAAAAGAATAATAATGATCGAACTAAACAATTAATTAATTTATTAAGATTAAACAGAATTAAACAGTTCAATATTTACGATAGTAAATTATTTACAGAAAGGCTATAAGCCAATTTAAATTAGAAGCATGATTTACTTGTGAGATGGGGATGCCAAACATTTTAAAGTCCTAAAGAGGCTTTGCTCCTGTTTTTATCATGTCAGAACATGATGTTGTTTGGGGATGAGGTTTTTAGCGTCAACAAAAATCGGTGGACGAAAAAGAAAAAAAATGTATCCGTAGGCGAAAAATCGAAATTTTATTGTCTTCACGAGCATCTCAAAAAAATCAGCTTTTAATAACGCGTTGCCATTGCATTTACAAAAGCTCTGATTAAAAAAATAAGTTGATGACTACACCGAATAAAACTTAGAAAAATGTCATTTTGAGCACGCGATTATATTAAATGAAATACATTTGAAATGGGACATTTTTTTAAACAATAAAATCGAGACAAAGTTTTTTTGGAGCGTTTGCAATACTAAAGTGACTCCTTCGACGAAACTTTTTAATAGACTTTCTTCCTGCGGTTTTACCATTTTACTGTGTTGGGTACCTTCTCATGTAGGCATTGAGGGTAACGAGACGGCTGACAATGCAGCCAAATCTGCTATTACAACTGCAAATATTAGCATCCCTGTGAGTGATCTAAAAAAAAAAAAAACATTACTCTGCTCTACCTCTCAAAATGGCAGGCTCAATGGGACCTGTTAACAGAAAACAAACTTCATAGCGTCAAACCTCATATTGAACCTTGGCTCTGCCTTCCAAATAGAAAATCAGACACAATTATAACCCGTTTGCGCATAGGTCACACTAGATTTACCCATCGCCACTTGCTTCTTGGAGAAGAGGCACCAATGTGCTCTCAATGCAATTGCATCATGTCCGTTTACCATATTATCAGTGAATGTCCAAATTTTAGTACTCAACGTTCATATCATTTCAACAACTTCATATTATCTCATTTGCTTGATAAAACACCACATGCTCATCTTTTCTCTTTTTTGAAATCAATAGGTTTTTATCCTCATATTTAATTTTTTTACAACTTTTTCAAACAATTTCATATTGCCTTTAATGGCAAAAAATTTATATTTTTTTCTCCCAAAACTACAGTTTGGCGCAGCATAGTCAACACCATGGCTCTTGTGCCATTAAAATCCAAAAAAATCCAAATCCTTCAATGAAACAATTAAAATAAATAAAAATATAATTTAACTTTCACGGGCACGTGGTGCTTAGCCGTTCAAGAAATTATGGTTTGACATGATACAAATGAAATATGCAAAGCAGATTTCATTTTAAACTTTAACCCCTTAGCGTGTCAAACCTTACATGTTCATTACCGGCGGAAAATTTTAGTGTTGTTCTCTCGGAAGCTTTTAAACGCCCTTTCATCAAACGTGCGCAAACTTTTCTCATAGGATGTTAAGATTCTTCTAGATCTGATTGAACATGATTGGCATCGCCACCTCTTACAATCAAAATAAATGAAATATTTTAATTAATTAATATCCTTGAAACAAACTTACATTTCTTAATATTAATTTCTACATAAATTCACGTGATATTCATACCACTATTGAAAGAGAAAGTTTAAATTTTTTTCTTATTATGTGACTAGTTTACATGAGAAATACGAAAGCAAGATTTTATTACCATAAAAGATAACAGGCTATTTGAAATAAACTACCCAAATATTTATTTTTAATGGCTTTATGATTTAATGGAACTTGACTTTATCCAAGATCTGCTTTGTTGAGAGAATCGTGATTATCAAGTTATGCTTAAGCTATATATTTGAAACTAAGCGAAGCCAAAAATCCTGGCAGATCAACCCATCTCCAAAGACAGCTTGTTAATGGTAAGATCTATGATTTACATTTCCTCCCAGTTATCCTTCTGTATAATTTCAAGTAGGAAATGAGTAATATACATAATGAGTAAAACTATACTGAATGAGTAGAGAGAGAGAAGAAAATACAAATGATTCACTAAATAATGACAGGCAATAAATAATATTCATTAACATATTTCAAAACAAATACATTTCTCAGCACTTGTATGAACAGTCGTTAATGTTTTCAAATGTGACGCATTTCATTATCTAGCAATCAATTACTCCTTTCATTCTTAAATAACAATTAAAAATCATTATATCTTGTTATTTTGCCATCAGTGATCTATAATATAAAGAAATTCCTTCGCTGTCAAAACTGATCGATTTTGGAATGGATGATAAGTTCCGATTTCGAAATCAGCTTCCATTACTCCTCGCTAGACAACCTCGAAGTAAGGGCATGGCAATAATAAAAGGAAACAATTGAATGTTTTTAATGACGAAAGCAACATAGTTCTCTAACGAATTAAATGTTAAAAAAAAGACAATGACATAAAGTACCAATTAAAGAAACGAAAACAGAAGCGAGGAACATCTGCACCATATAAACGTTTCAACTCTATCAACGACAAGATCTCTTTTGCTGAACAGACGATTTTTAATGTTTAGTGCATGGCGAGATGGATTTAAAGAGGAAAGTGTAGACTTCATTGGTAGTAGCTGAAAAATCGTCTGCAAATTCTTCAAATAATATCACTGTCCTGCGGTAGGCCTGTTTCTCCTTGGGATCAAAGCAAGTCCTGTTCCCTGCTGTGGTGTCTATCTGAAATTCATTCTTTTCGTTTCTGTGGTTAAGAGAAAGAATGACTTTCCATCCCCAAACGAAGAATCAAGAAATTATACAGATAATAGAAATTCCCGAAAAAAAAAGACTAACTTTTTCATGCGTTTTTTGTTAGCATGAATTAAAAGTAAAAGCATCAAGAAGGTAAACGTACATTTCATTTGACACGAACCCACAATAACAAGAAGAGTGACAATAGTAAGATTAATCAACTATAGTAAAAATTCTTAACCGTAGTGTGATAGTGATAAACATAAAAAATTTTAAAAAGATATTTAAAAAATCTCAAAAAGCTCTTAAAATATTTATAAATATTGACTGATGTATACTGCATTGTCCAGGAAAAAACCTATATCCAAAAACTAATCTAAACCAAAAACCTAAACCCAGATCTAAATTACCTATAACATCTACCTACATGTTATCTGACTCCTCAACAAGAAATTAAATTTCGCACTTCTTTCTTCTCCATGCTTTGAAATTAACGATACCAGTCCTTGGTTTTTCATTTTTACCTCCCCAACGTTGCTAAGGCAATAGAAGTTCCATTATATCACAGTTTTTATCGTCACATCAATATTTATTCTTTTCTTTTTGGTTTTAGGGGTTTTGATTTGAGAGCACTACATAGTATTCCCTATTTCTCCAAAAGTTTCATCTTTTCAATAAGAAAAGGAAACTCAGTTAACTTAAATAATATTTATACATTCATTAAGATCATTTTAAAAAATTGTGAAAACTGAGTGGTATATCGCATAGAGGGAGTAAATAAGCTAACATTATTCATAGAGGTGAGTGAAAGTTGAAAGAATGCCTGCTGAAAAACAAAAACGGAATTAACAATTTTTTTACCCTTAATATCGAAAAAAGCAAAGTTTTATATTTTTAGCAGTGACAAAAATGCATCAATCAAAAATTTGGGGGACAAATAAAATTCTTTCGAATTTAATTGTGTTTAATGTAAAATTTGAAATATTTACGAAAATTAAAGAAAATTGTACAGTAATTTATCTGGTTTCACTCAATAACAATTGACTTCTATTTAGAATATAGAAGAAGTTGTAATGCATTAATTATTTCAAAAATTATTAGCGAAAAACTGAGCCAAACGCCGAAGTTTGTTTGGAATTTTGTTGAATAATTAAATATCTTATCGATAAATTAAGTTGGAAGTTGCAACTATCCCATGTGACTTAGAAAAGATTATTCGAATTTCATGGTGCTGAGCTGTTTAAACTTTAAGTAGAATTATTGATGCGTACCTACATATACGCCTGATTTTTTTTTGTTATAAATTAATACATACCTGGATTCTTCACGAACGGAACGGAAATACTTCCAATAATTTTTTTCTACTATGAAAGTATTCGATTTTTAATAAGGCAATTTATAGGATCTGTCTTAAAATTCTATTTCTAATTTTTTGTATGGGTAGGAAAAAAGACGTGAAAGTTCCCCTGCTTTAAGTACTGTACCTATTTTGCTAATTTTTAGTATTTTTTATGAGAACTAACGACTCCCAGATGCACCATAATCCTTCGGTCTCTCTCTCTCTTTTCTTGAAATATATGTAAAAAAAAATCTTTGAATCTATCGTCAGTAATTGGATCGATTTCGACAGTTTATCCTCCCCTGAAAGCATAAATAAACAAAACAGAATGATTTATGCTTATTTTGAGAGTGTTATTTAAAATTTGCTTGATAACAAATGATATTTCATTTAACTATGATGGAATGTGTTTCGTCACAGTTGATTGGCGAGACTAAATTAATATTATCAATATAATGTGTGAACAGCAATCGCAATGTTATCTAATTAAATTAAGTTAAAATTATTAAATTAAACCTTTCAGATGGTTTATCGGATTTTTTAAAGTATAACTTTGTTAAATATAGTAAAATGATTCATAAATCATAACATTTTTACTAAACATTTACATATATTGTTTTGATTTTGCTGGTTAAATGCAATTAAGACTAGATGTATTATTATTATTATTATTTTGATGCTGCATGATTCTTTCTATTTTGAATCTGAAAAATACATTTTTTTTTCATTTGACATAAAATTAGATTTAGGATCAGAAAATTCTTTCTATTCAACATTTTATTACAAATTGTCAGTTTGTTTAAGGTAAGTTAAATATAAATGGCAGTAATTTATAATCATTAATCAGAAATAATTTAAAACTTTTTTCAAAAAATTTCTTATCAATTAAAATAAGTTTGTTTTATGGGAGATAACTTAGAAGAGAATTCTTCATTCCCGAATAGTTTTAAAATTAATTTTGTTCAATTTAAGCTTGCGGCAGTAAGGGGGAAGGGGATATTCATTTTTGCTCTCAAAGTACGATATAGAAAAAGAAAATAATATAATCATCTGTAAGTTTGAGTTCAGGTTTGGTGAAATTTGGTGATGTGGTTATGTCTTAACATAATAATCTTTATCGACAGCTGTATAATCTGTAAATTAAGTCATGAGGCAACAATCAATAATAACGTTATACAGAGGAGACAGTGGGATTTAGAGTCACCTCTAAATCCTATTAGAATTACAATTAATATGTAAGTGCACTCTGAACTTTTAAAAGATTTAAATTTAAGATTTAAAAAAATTAATAAGAATTAATTCAAAATGTTAAACTTTTCTTTAAAACATTTTACATTACTTTAAAATTTAGAATAATAATAATATTCTTTATTTATTATAAAAAAGATCAATAAAGGTAATTTTAATTGTCTTAAACTGCAGCCCTAGAGAGTCTTTTGGTTCTAGCGTCAGTCCCAAAAACGGGAATCCCCCCTTTTAAACCATTTAAATTCGAAAACTTGCTTTCCCATTTTCTCCCCCCTTAGCTTCATATTTTTAGAGGTAAAGCTGTGCCTTATTTCTGTCCAATGATCATTGTTCATAGTTACTGAAATAATATCAAAAACTGTATTCAAATTTCTTTTTAATCGTTAAGTTATCAGCACATGGAATTATGTCTATTTTTGAATAATATATTTTATGCCAGAAATATTCTTCTTTTAAATAAAAAAAAGTATCCGCTTGAAAAAAACAGCATTACAAAATATCACTGGCAATCTATTGACGAAAAAAGTAATTTTTGATCTCTTCGTAAGATTTTTACTAATGATAATAAAACTCGATCGGCTTCCAGTCGCCCAATCAAGAAAGATTTTTTTTAACGAAATTAATAAACCTCATTGTCCGGTAAAAATATACAAGAAAATCAAGAACAAATAGCTATTTTTTTATTTATTGAAAAGCATCTTAATGCAAAATTTCCCATATCTAATAAGCTTTCCACGCTTGAGTTTCATTTATTTATTTAAATCCCTATAATATAATTTAAAAGATTTCATATAATTCCCGAATTTTTATAACTGAATGTAAAAAGATAACGTATCCTTCCATAAAGCTTTCACATTAGCAAAAAACTGTTAATATATAAAATAATTCACTATTACACGCTTTTTATTACACTTCAGAAATGAATCCAAGATTAATCCGAAACCAAAAAGGTGGCCCAGTGAATGAAAAACCTCTGACAAACCGTTACCGCCACCACAAAGCGCGGGCGAGACAAAAGCATCACTTGTTGCATTCTTGGCTGTTGTTTGGCGACCATCACTCATCTTTTTCTGGCAACCCGCGGCACTCGCAAGGAGGTAAACCAGTTCCACATGAGCGAACAACTACAAGCAAGAATACCACATGTATTCTGTCGTAGCTCAGGCACGTCAAAAAAGCAGCCTTTTTTCCTCCTCGCGCGATATTACAGTGGCCTCTCCGCTCCACGCTGACCTCTTATCTTTCTCACGGAAATAAGGTAAGCTTTGTCATTCCGATCCCCAACCACCAAACGATTATTTTTTCATTGTCTTTGGGAGTTCGAAAGAATTCAGTTTGTTTAAGATACGACACTCGTTCGAGTGACAGCCTACAAGCGGTTGGTTGACCTGCTTTTAAGTATAGACACTTGTTTCTTCCGGGCTGGGCTAGGTTTTTTTTATCGCCAAAATGACGTCTTTGATAAATTAATTCGCATTTAAATCGATTTTTTTTAAGTCGCATTGATTTGTAAGTAAACATTGCTTGTGCTATGGATTATTTTGAATGAAGGCTTTAAATTTGATTGTATTTCTATGATCGTGTGTTTTGAAATTATTTCAGAAATATGATTTCTTTTTGAAATGTTTATGAATAACCTGTGTAAATTTTTGTTTACAGTTTCGAAATTCTACTTCTACTAATCAAATCTAAGGTACATTGAAAATTAAATTATTCGTTAATTAAGTATTCTATGTATTGAAATATTGGTTGAAATTTTAGTTCTTTAAATATTGATAATAAAATCGATTTTCTATAATCAAATAACAGGTATGTGCATTAAAAGTATTTCCCAAATTGAAAAATTCTATTTCAAATTTAGAAATATTTACCTTTTAGATTTAAAATTAAATACTTTTTCGATATTTTTTGTTGAAATGTGT
Source organism: Argiope argentata (assembly GCA_026289955.1). Lineage (NCBI taxonomy): Eukaryota > Metazoa > Arthropoda > Arachnida > Araneae > Araneidae > Argiope > Argiope argentata. The sequence goes on along the minus strand of JAOUZG010007994.1, from coordinate 3,062,047 downwards.
CAGTCGTTTAACTAATACTTTAATGTAATTAAGATTCATCTAGATTTAAATTATTTTAAAAGCTTTTTTCCACGTTATATTATTGATGTTATAATATAGAGATTTGTATGATGCAATTTGTTTTAAAAAAAATAAATTTTTATTTTATGAAGATTATTTTAGAAAAATAATAAAACTAGTTGTGTGATCTGTTAAGGAATTTAAAAAATATATGATAATCGTTGGTCATGATGTTTAAAATGACATTTTCGATTTTAGTTTGAAATTATATTTATATTTAAAGAAATTAAAAGGCAAAATATTGAAAAAATAGTGAAAACATTTTTAAAGATACTATGAAGAACTGTTGGGGCATCATTTTTTCATAAACAGTTCTATTAAATTTTTTTTTTCGAATTTTTAAAATTGAAATAAACAAGATTCAGTTTTGAAAACTCTGAGTGAAGTATGAATCCTAATAAAAACATGATTCGTCTGAAAATTAATCCAAGTTAGAATTGCGAATCATAGCTAAATAACAGAATAAAATATATAAGATTAAATAGCAACTTAATCTCATATTTTCGCAAAAAGAAACAGAATAGAAATTATTGTATAACGCATGGTAATGCCAGTTTTTTTTTTTTTTTTTTTTGCGATGAATTTTGAAGATGAAGCAATATTTTGCATGAATTAACCGTTTCAGTAAACATTCTCAAGAATTAGCCGTCAGAGTATTTACCAAATGCTTCAAATTTATAATTTTTTTGCTTATTACTTTTTTTATAGTGTTTACGAGGGGTTAAAACTGTAAAATTTACAATTCAACGAAAATAAAAAGTCAAACATAATTTAATTCTTTCAAAGCGAATATAAATTATTTTCTCTTTTATCAAGTAATCTAATCTCTACATTGTAAGAAAATATAAGTTTAATAGTGTTATTTTTTTCGGCAGATGAGTGGAAAACTACAAATAATGATCTGAAAAAATTTCTTACAAGGTTAATATGCAATTCTGTATTTTAAATTGGTTTCTTTTCCTAGATTTTAAATAAGAAAATATATCAATGCTATTTTAGCTTTATGATTAATATTTCGTTTCATTAGAAATTAGATTTTTTAATTTTAGTTTTCAAATATCATAGATATTATAATCTATCATAATATATGGGGTATCTGAAAACTGAAAAAGATTTGAAAAGTTATTATAATTATACTTTTTTTCAATATTACTGACTTTTTAAAAGAAATTATATTTATAATGGGAGTATTATAAAATTAAATCTTATTTGCATTTTTAGTTTAATGATTTTTTTCTTCTAAGATTTATTTTTCTCATTTATTTATTTTTGCTACATTACGAATTTTTTTTTAAAGTCATGTTCTTTTGTTTTCTACTTTTTTAAAGAACTATTTAAAAAAGCAAACATCTTTTGACGATGAGTTTAAAAGTAGCACAAGATTCGGAAAAGAAAGGTTGATTTTATTTATCGTTTGTTTTAACATAAAAATATTAGCTATTCTACGTATAATTTAAATAAAAAATATTAGATATGTATTTTGGTATCTATTTCATATATTCCGACTTTCCAAAACATCTAGTATGTAGAATTTTTAGTTTTGGAATCTTTTTGAATTATCTATTGAATATATTTTAGTTATTATCTAACTCTGACATTCGAGGGTAGCATTTTATAGAAATTATTTATCTATTTTAAACTATGAAGCTAAACTAGAAAATTTAAAATATATACCGATGCCTTATTTCATAATGTATTTAAACAGATAATCCTATCGTTCTCTGTAATTACACTTATCCAATTGATATTGAAATTATCTGTAATTTGACTGATGATATTCTGTTAAAAATGTGACATGATTTATTTTTAATTCATATAATTTTAATGCATTTATAAATTTAATCTGCTTTATCTTTAATGATACATTTAGTCTCTGAAAGCAAAAATTCAGAATAATCTTTGAAAATGCAATTTTAATAAGCTTCGAAAGTAATATGCGTTGAAACATAAGAGAAAACACACACACATTTTGTTATTGTTGTAATAATCATACGAAATTCCAAATAATATTAGTCTGGAGCATATATCAATAATTTTAACAAATTCTATTTGAAAAATCTTTCTTTTTAATTTAATGTTTAATTAGCTGATACAATGTCTATAATTTGTATGCAGCTACATATATGATGAAAAACCCTTTCGAACCGTTACATATATGGCGAATCGTTAGATCTAGAGCTCATAAATTTGGGTCATAGTTATTTCTTAGATAGTAGGTCCTCAGAAAAAAAGTTTTCAACATTTTATTTAGATTTTTTAATTAAAGTCTAATCGAAAATTTAAGGTTTTTTTCTGGTTAGAAACATATTATCGTACAAAAAAATTTAATCAAGATTTATATAAAAGGATACATTTTCATTGTCGCTAGTGTTATTATTTTTCTCTGTATTATTAATTATTAAAATTAATTATTTAAAAACATTAAGAAAAATTTATGTGAAAAAGATGCTTTCCTAATGACAAAATATTAGTTATTTACTGTTTCGTCTGTAATATTAATAATAATTTGCAATGATATTTTCCATTGTTTTTTTAATTACTCATTTACATTCTCACACGTAACGAGGAAAATACATTTTTTATTCATGTGCACGTTATCATCACAATTTAATTAAGAGTAAATTTGAATATAAAATGAAAATGGAAGAATCAAGATTAAAATATCCTTCGTTTCGAACAAAAGGCTTAATTATTTTTTTTCCTTTTAAATTTCAGTAAATAGAACGTGACGAGGCAATTGATTCCCCCACTTTATTTCCAGCCATATAGAAATAAATCGAGCTTTTTTTAGATCATAAATAAAAAGGAATGGAAGCATGAAATAATTGCATCATCATACAGTTGCAGCCACAAAGCGCAAAGTCAAATAACTGTATGAATGGCGTGTCTGCTAATAAAGCCAGTCCTGACCTCCTCTTTGCTTATTGTCCCAGACGAGGGATTAGGGCCAAAACATGGAATTATCTGCTCAATGGTCAGAATATTCTTTTATCTGCTGTAGAGATTCACGAGACTGATAACCTTTTCTCTTATCCTTACTCTTTGATATGTCTGATACCCGCCGTAAATAATTTAATTCGAAACACGTCAGTCGGGGAACTTTCCGTTTAATCAAATGATTTGTAGGCGATATATGACGTCAGTGCATAAAGTTGAAGCCTTAATAAATCTCGTTGAAATTAATATTCTATTTTAATTAATTTTATGTGATAAAATTTTTAATGCATTTTTTCGTATTTATATCAATTTTAACCATAGTAATGGTAACACATGAAATTCTTATTTACCAATAGAATTTAGTTTAGTTATATTAACGACCCGTTATAAAGCAACACTAGGGATATTTTGGGACGGACATCGCAATTTTGAACCACAGTCAGATAACGAGGGCGACTTTTGAGCTGTCACCCTTTCCACACCACACAAACGGGAAGACGTTCGGCCAGGACGGATTGAACATGCAACAGATCCTCTTGGACGAAGATCATCGGTGGAATCGAGTCTCAAACCTGAAATCCTACGCCTCGCAAGCCGAGACCTTACCACCAGGACACCGTGGCCGTATTTACCTGTCGAAATTTTACACCATACTTTGCCTTAAGTTTAGTGGTGTGCTGAAAAGAATGGAGATACATTTTGCATTTCTTTCTTTTGCCTAATTGGGTGTTAGATTTAATATTAATCAGCAATTTAGTTATCAAAATCGCAAGCTTATTTAATTTATCTATTATGCTTATGAAATTGCATTTGTATACATAATCACACATAAACATTCTTCAACCAGTTGTAGGAAAAAATTGACTGAAGTCTTTATCTTTGGCGAAAAGAACATGCGCCAAATTCCATATAGCGGACCCTTAGCGATATTGTTTGGTTTCGTTCACATGCACTGGGCATAGTACCAGCAGATTATCATTATTAATGATTTAGCTAGAAATTTACTCTATAATTCTGGTGATAAAAAATATATTCTGAATTTCATTCAGAGTGTATTCAAGGGTGGGCAGAATATATAGAATATAATTCTAATCTTTTCATGGTGTTGCGGTCCACCTGCACCTAGTGGCGTAGGTCTACAATATTTATTACAATATAATAATAAATACGGAATAAGTGCTTACGTACATAACTGTAAATATAATGATTGCTCCAAATATAAAACGATGCATTTAATATAAAATTCAAAAATTTTATGTGGTCACGAAAATATTTTACTCCGATGAATAACATTAAGCATTTGGTTCAAATAAACGGCAGATCTTTCGGTAGCATTGGGGCTTGAATTCAGAATCGCCTTATAATCAAAGGCATTGGTTGAAAAATATTGAAAAAAAAATAGTGAATTATGAATAAAATGCAAATTAATATCTTTTGAGCTTCATAATGCATGTATAGCATTTTACATATTGATTTAGATTTCTTCAACCTGCATGTTCTGTGCCTTCTGAACTCGCTTCTTAATGTTTTAGATCATATGCATGTCTTTCTTCTGCATTTGTCCCAATATAAAGTATTCCCGCCAAAGAATATTTAAAATATTCCTTTTGTATGCTTTCTAGAAAACTAACCGTTTTCTTAAGCTTCAAACCATAGCCTGAAAAGCATCTTAACTTCTTTAAAACCAAAATAATACTCCAAGCATTTTAGAATTCCATCGGCTTCTCTATTCTTTTCACTTTACAGCATATATTACAAGGTACTGCCAGATCCCAAAAGGTTTACAACTGATCATCAGCTGTTATACAAAATAAATAAATAAGTAAACGAAATATAATAATAAACATTTGTTTATCGTAGAAAATATCGTTTGCTTTTAACTTTTAATAATATTTTAATTTAAATAAAAACGGCAGCAGTTATGAAATGTCTGAAAAGGAATCGTCTGCTAAATGTCTATTAACAGATTTAGATTATGGTGTTCACCGAACAATACCTATAAACCTTGAGTTTCTAGATTCTGTAAACATCGTTCTAGAAACCCAGAACATCTGGATATCAAAGGTGTTAAATACCTCAATAAAAACGAAAGCGTATCACCTTTCTTAATAGGATATGCAAATGAAAAAATATATATTTAAAAAAACGGAACAAGAATTTTTTTCCCTCGATGCATTAGCGCTATCTGCATCCTACACCTTTCCCGCTCCTTTTGTTCAATCAACAGCTGTACGGGCTAAAAAATAAAACTGAAAAAAGATCGTATGTTATCGAAAACTATTTTAAAAAGATAAAGTAGTTTTTTTAAAAAATCGCGTTCTCGTGTCTCGCCTACATAATATCGAGTGTCTGGAGAATATTCTTTTGCAACAGGTGTTTGTCTCCTTTTCAACTGTGGGCGCACCATGCCATTAAAATTTTTTCCCCTCCCTCAAACCTCTCTTTTCTCTCCAACCCCCTCCATCCTCCCCTACTACTAACTGTATCCTCAAAGATGCACCTTTTAAACCTCAAATATCCTTTTACTCAGTTATAGCCGATATAATTTTCCCTTATTTTATTTTGCATTTTTAACCTCAAGTATTTAGAATAAAAATAATACAAAATTTTTCTCGGAAAAAAATGGATATCCAACCGCAGATATTTCAGAAAACATTTGGGTAACTAATTTGTTGAATTCGCCAGGTGAATAATGTATAATTAGATCCAAATTCTGTGTTTCTTCAAAAAGTTTGCAAATTGAGTTCATGTTTTTATTTTAGATATTTGACGATGCACTTTAGATGGCATAAGACTTAACTTTTTAGATATTTTTTTTTTGTGTGTAAGTCATCGAAATTTTTTTTCCGATTGTGATATATTCTTTATACGTAATATTCCAGATATTATTATTATTTTGTTATATTCTGTTAGTGAGTTTTCTTTTATTGCCATATTCAAAATACTGCACTCGTGGTATTTTTTCATAAGAATATACATCGTTTTTGATATTTTGAAAAAAAAAAAAAAAAAAAAACTGCCCAGCCCTTTTTTGTTTTTGTTATTTGCTAACATCTATGGTCGAGCTGTTCAATTTTGTCCGTTTCTTAAGCCGTTTCCTGTTAAATTGAATTATTTCCAGTTAATTGTTTATTACTTTTTAAAAAGGCATTTTTAAATTATTAACTTTTTGGTTGACAAATTAAAAGATAAAAAATATTCAAAAAAGGATTGAAAGTACCCTTTACCATTTTTCTAAAAAATATTCAATTTACGAACGTTAGGTACCGCTAAAATTAAAACTTTCATTTGTTTGTTATTTTTTGGTCAGTAACTATTTTTGTAATTCGTAATTTTAAATTTTATTTTAGACTGCAGTGCGTTTAATTGAGCCTTTTTCAAGCATTTTTCATTGATCAGGCATTTTTCACAATATATACAATGATTATGTGTACGTAGACTGAAAGTTGACTTTTCAGACACAATTTTTTTAGCACGTTTTAATGGAAATACTTCTGGAAAAAAAATCTACTTAAGAGTAGACCACGTTAGATTTCTCGATAATTGGAATAATCTCTATCGTAATTGTATGAGATAGTAATGATTTTTGATTGAATTCCTCTTTTGAAGTGGTATCAAAACTATTTTGGATCAAACCTAATTTTGAATCGTGAGATTGATGCCTAGATATTTTTTTCTTTTGTCGAATTTTCAAGCTACGACAGAAAGGCATGACCATAGGGGTGAAATATAGCAGATATCAGACTGACTTATTCGTGAATGTCTGGGAGGTTGATTTTTCAAACCAGATTACGGCGTCTATATGTAAATTATTGAAGTTGGATCTTTTGTTGTGTATGATGAATGGTCTTTTTGAAATAACAGTGATATATTTATCTTCAAAATGTTAATTTTATCCATTAACATGTAATATAATTTTTTAAGTCAATTTCTACTTAGGTCAATAAAGATTTTATTTTAGTTACTTTTTATTGAATAATTGCAAATAATGTAAATAATTATCAAAAAACTGTTTAATTGTTTCGCAAGAATTGAACTAGCATTCTTTACCTTAACATGAAAAATTTTAAAACCCTTGCATTTTACCGATTGCGCTATTGTCTGTTAATTTAAATTTTCATTACAAACTGCTAAAACTCTATTTAAAGTATTAAAAATTAATGAGATTCAATTAATGAATTAATATTTAAAATAATTTACTTGAACCCGAGTGAATGAACAGAAATTATTTCATTAACGATTGAGAATTTGAACAAGATATATGTAGAGAGAGTGTGAACTAATTGTATGAATTGAAAAATGAATTAATGTTCGATTTTTAGGATTATTACTAGGCGAGCTCTAAACAAATTCATTATTATTGGCGATTTTTAACTTCTTATACAAAAGCGTGTATTGTATTTTCAAGTTTAATGCTTTCTAAATGGCATTTTGTATTTTTGTGTTTTCACCAGTATGAAAGCTTTTTTTTTTTTCACGCCTGAGCGTATGGTACATTTTATTTACAGCGTTCTACAAATATTAAAGCTAGGATTTTTTTTAATTATAAGATATTTGTAACTTCAAAGTGCAATAATTGAACTTGGAAGCATTTTTTGAACTGAGCATTGAGGCATTTCTAGCCTTTCTTTAAAATAATGTTTGAAAAACCTGTTCTATAAAATTGTGAGTGTTTATTGTGGCTTAGGATCTTTTCATTACCATTTGTAAACAATGACTTCGTATAATGAGCTCATGAGGATGTGTATTCATCCTATTTGATTTTAACTAATGAGCGATCATGCTAAAACTTTGTCGCTGTGACACTCTCCAAGAGAAGCTTTGATGCATCTGCATCCCATTCCCCTTTCATCGTTACGCCACTGTGTAATTTCGTTTTATTTTCAAACCGATCTTTCTGGAACACCATTTTTCATTCATTTTCCGCCCGTGAAATTTCATTGTCAAGTGAGAAATCAGCAACACCTTTTGATGTGTTGGGACTGGGAAGTAATAAACCTGTTTGAACCGGTAAGGGAGGGCCCTCCTTTTAGTAAACAGTCTCTCACCAGAAGAAAGGAGGATAGATTTAGAAGATAGTCTGCTCGACCGAATAGACCTCCTTTCTGCTGATGAATGGAGAGCGGTATAATTGAGATGGCTGACTCAGTAGCGTCCCTGCTGGGGCGAGTGGCACAAATATTTTGCCGGCGCCAGTCGCAATCGATAGAGATGGGGTTTGCCAATTTCACACTGCTGAATATCCCCCGGTCCTCTCCATTCAGCATCCCGGAATGCGTTTCTCGGAAGCTTTCAAAAGAAGACATCTTCGAGAAACTGATGCGATCGATAAAAGGATTATTTTCCACTCTGTAATTTCCTGGTGTCACTTCTTGGAGATAAGTCGCATCAGGATGAGTGGCAGCCTTCGCTTTCCTGGAACAGAAAGTGCAAATAATTAAAAGTCAACAAATCCGCCGCCCTTTCATTCTGAGAATCGATTTTTAGTTTGAGTGTTTATCTATAAGTGCTTTTGTTTCTCTCTTTATTTCTTTTTTTATGTCAAGGCCTGTGATTCTTTTAAAATCTTAGTTTCAATATCCTCCCAATCACTCCCTCCCCTTCCTTTATATAATCCCTCCTTTAAGTAAATATTTCAAATAATTAACTTGAAATTGTTTGTTGCTGACATAAGAGAACTGGGAACATTTGTACTTTCAAAAAATGATTCCTCAATTTTATTCTGGTAAAGAAGAGAGCAATTACCTATTTAATACAACTCTATAGTTTTGAAAAATCTAAATTTTAAAAATTCTTTCTTGACAATGCATCTAACTGAAATTCTTAAGATTCAAAGATATCAGTTATTTTTCTTTTTCTCGAAATGTTTTTCCGGTACGCATAGAACATATTCCATTCATTACAATTGTATGACATTTTATACAACAGTATTTACAAAGATTGTACATCTATCAAACATATTTTTTTTCTCTTAACTATAGTAATCAAGATTATTTATTATGCAAAATATACATGTTTTTTTAAATCATGCGAGGACATGATGTTGGTTAAGTTTGATGTTTTTGGAGCCACAAAATGAACGGGCAGAAAATTGGCGATTTATCGCTTTGTGAGCATCAATTTTCCACTATTAGAGTTTTTAGAAAATTGTAAATATGGTTGTCACATTTGGCGACTTATCACCAACAAAAAGTTACAACATGGCCTGTATGCCGATTCTCGATATATCGACGCATGCGTGTTCTGATAGTTAATGATTATTTCAAACCTATTTAAATTGATTAATAACTTATATTAATTAAGACAAACAATGTCTTAAAAATAATAATGCTCTCAGATGATAACATAATTTTTTTTAAAAAATTTCTTTTTTAGATTTTCAAATTACATGGAATTTATTTTTTTTTAAATTTTATTATTAGCATATATAAATTAAGTCCATTCTAAATATTAAACATATGGTCTTATATTATGTTTTTTGGAAGGATTTTACTCAGAATTATTTTTTCTATGCCTAATTAATACGTTTTAATTTAAATTGTCAGTCAGACATTTTCAAGAAATCTGTTTTTCGAACTCAGAAAAGTCTTAAAACTTGGAGATTCGTGAAAATTTCAGATTCGATTTCAATATTATATATATAATATTTTGTATGCGAGAAATTAAAAATGCTCTTGCGTATTAAGAAATTAAAATTCTTCTTTCTTACATCGAAATATACAAGAAACCTTTTATGCTGAATCGAATTAATGAAAGGAAATGTTCCTTGAAAGGTATATTGATATTCCACACCTTCCACTTAATAAGGCTAAATATGACAAATGTCGAAGAAAAATTGTTTTACTCGGGGCGCTACTGCCCGCTTTCAGTCACCGGAAAAATATTGAATATTTTCTTTCAGCAATAGAATTGATTTTAAAAAGGATTAATTTTATTGAATGTTTTTTATGGGCTACTTTGTTTGTATTAATAATATTCTTATATGATTTTTTTTTGTATGAGTTTGTGGAAACACAAATCTTCCAGGATAAAATTTAAAGAATAATTACTCTATTGTTATTATGTTCATTGTGTAAAAGAGTGTTTTATATATTCTTATTCCAAGTGGTTCTTTTTAAAAGATGTTTGTTATTAACCAATGAATTGATATAATGAGAGAATGATTCAGTATTTAAGTTTTTAAGTATCTGGACACACTAAAGGAGACTCCGTACCATATTTGAATCCAATGGATTTAGCGTAGCATTCATTTCCCTCAGTTCTCTGAAGAAATCGATTTTCAAAATTGGAACTCTTTGGCCATGAGCTTAACTGTTTGTACTCAGATGGCTTCTTTCAGGGAACATTTGAAGACGGTGCATCCATTCGATATTTTTATTTATTTATTTATTATGATTGTTAAAAAGTATCTATTGAGTGTTAAAAAAATGTAAATTAATTTTTGGGGGAAATTCAACTTAAAACAATTATATTTATTTTTCTAAGCAATAAACAAGTCATTATATTAAGTGGATACTTATGCATCGAATTACTTTTCCGAGTGAAGAGTTAATTCTAGTAATCGCAGTTTGCTTTGAATAACAACTTGCTAATTACATACCTTTGTTTAAGGCAATGTAGAAAGAAAAAGGAATAGTGGTAAAATCACCAACTTTACATTCACGTATTTCAAAATATGGGTAAATGATAACAACAACAACAACAAAATGGGTTAAATGTGATCATTTTTTTAACCTAAAGTTCGACAATATACTTCTTAATTAAATTAACTGCAATATTTCTGAATCAATGATATTTCGTAGTTAGAATGTATCGGATCATTCAGATAATTAATGCATGAAGATATTTGAATTAGATTTATACGACTAATAATCATTTTTGAAACTTTTCTACTTTTATTTCCCACTTTTTGCAATGATCACTAACAATACATGAAAAAATGCCGTTCAAATAAAGCTAATGAGAA
>JAOUZG010007994.1:3024197-3051074 GCA_026289955.1 Argiope argentata | reverse complement strand
CACTAACAATACATGAAAAAATGCCGTTCAAATAAAGCTAATGAGAAAGTGGGCAGATAGACGTTATTTTTTATACAAGTTGAATTTCTTAAAACTACTCCAATTAAGCCCACTTCTCTTCCACTATTCCAGTAAATCAATTTAGATGAAAGCTTTTTTATAAATCGTTTGCATTCTTGGAACAGATTTGACGAGATGGGTGGATCCCGCTCTTCCCAAGAAAATATTTACCTTCTCATTATAATCTCGTTGTTGTCGGCTTTCCTGGAATCATTTTGCTATTTCTGGAATATTTCGGGAAAATGCGAGCATATGAAATATGAGCCAAGAAAACCTATTTAGAGAAATGGATTGAAGAATTTCTTTTCTAAACATACAAAATTAATGGATGGTTATATATATATATATATATATATATAAAAGCTAAAATGGCTTATTCCATGCCTTTTATAGATCTAAAACATGTTAAGCCTAACTAAAACAAACTGAATACGTTAATTATTTGGTTGTGAGAAAATAAAAGTTTTTGGCGAGAAAATTAGTTTTTAATTAATTAATACAAAATTCATGAACTAATATGTGAAAAAGCTGTATTAACATCGACTGTCATCCACTACAAGTTGTAAAAAAATGTATTCGAACTTGAGTGGATGAATAAAAAGTATTTTATTGTCGATTGAAAATTTGAACAAGATATATATAGGAAGAATATGAGCTAATAGTAGGAATAGAAAAAAAAAATGTCAATTGGCGATGCACTTTCATGTGAAATTATATGAATGTAGTTAAAGAATTTATATTTTACAAGCAGCAGTTGAGAATGTTATACAAAACGGGGGAAGATCAGAATGTAGAGAGTTTCTAAGTGGTTCAAGGAAACAAAAGATATAGATTAATATAAAGTATTTTCTATTATTTGCATATTTTATATCATTTCTTTATATGAAAAATGCATATGCATTTTTTATAAGCTAAGCATTGATAAAATTTTGTATATTATATGTGCATTGATAATTGTAATTACTGGCCTACTTAGAATATTATTGTAATTATTTAATTATTAGTTCCAACAGCTCAAAATCTCTCCTTTTGATGAGGTTCTTCTTATATTTTGATATATATGTAATCTTATACAATGTCGTTCACAAGACATATATGCTGAAACTGGTTTCATTTTCCTTCATTAATTTTAACTGCAGATATTGTCAAAAGGAAAGTTATTTCACCAACATCCAGTACTTATTAACAAATTCATCAATTTTTATATGCCATCGTTTATTATATGACCGTGTGATAATAATACAAGTTATCACTTAATAACTCCAAAAATTATTAATGAATGCCTTGGCTTCATAATAATCTTTTTTTAACCACTTCCGCTGGCAAAAATATTACAGGTGTACGTGCCCTGTTCGCTTTCTCTAAAATCAAGATAAGAGAGTCTGACCGTACAAATTAAAAAAATGGCGAGATATAAATAACATATCCAGACAGTTTTCTAAGAACAACTGACTAAGAGACGAACTGGATGTTCCATTAAAATTTCATTAGCCGCTTGATTATGATTTTTTTGGATCGATGGATCACTGGTTAATAACGTCTAATGCGGTTCTTGAACTTGAAATATTATTTTAAAAAAGTGGAATTGTTCTCGACTCGGTCGTATGTTTCGACACAAGAAGTTACCTTCTACCTGTGGTCAAAAATGGTTGCTCTTGCGTGTTATGCTTTTCATATTTTCTCGATTGGCGTAATAAAAATATATTAAACTTATCTTCTCATTTAATAATATGCCTCTGTTGTTGTTTTTTTTGGTTTTATTATTTTAATGTGTTGAAATGTAATGTAAGAACCACAATATTTTTAACTTTTCAATAGAAAACTTATGGTTAATATTGTTATGAATTTTGTGTAAAGTAGAATTAAATGTTATAAATATTTATGAATTTTTGTGTAAATATTGTAAATATTTGTAAGTAGATTAATTGTACGAAATTAATTGTAATGGAATAGCGAGAAAAGACCGTTCTAAGGAGATTTAAACCATAAGATCGTCATGTTGGTCATACTAACTTGGCGATGTAAGTGTGTTGGCGGCATAATAAGGTCGCTAACGGTTTTTACTACATGCTAAAATAAAGTAAAATAGTAGAAGCTGAGAAATGAAGATTTGTTCCTAGGGAATATGGGAGTAATTCCGAGGCTTGTCCGAAACGATCGAATGGTTTCCTCGTTTGCCGCGCCCACTTTAGTGGGACGCTATTTAAAGATGCGGCTTAAGGTGAAGAATCAGATTAGTTCCGAGAACGAGCTACGTTAGTTGGTTTAGCTTGAGAGAGTGTCTTTTCCTTTTGACATGCTTTTCTATAGCTTTGGTGTCATCCTCGTCATCTGAGCGTGGCTCAAACTACGAGGTCCGTCCCGAAATAGCCTTAGTGCTGCTTTACAACGGTAATCTAAAGTAATAAAGCTGGAGATATTAATATAAAGTAATGAAGTTGGAGAAGTTAATATAAAGTAAGGAAATAGGAGAAGGATCTAGAATCCAGCTTCGAAAAGGAGACCTTACGACTAGTCACCACAGTTTCTATAAAATACGTGAAATAAGTTTTTAAGTTATCATCGTACTGTGTCCTTTTAAGCATTTATTATGGGTAACACAATAAAAAGTTAGAAAAAGGTTTTAATAAACAAAGTTTAATAAGTATTTTATTAACTCGGAAAACATCATGTAGTTCGTTTTTTACCGCTAAATTTGATTATATATCTTATTGCTAATTGAACATATGTGGATTTTCTAGTTTTGATGTTAAAATACTAAATAAATATGAATTGCAATATATTTGGGAATAATATTTGTTTTAAAAAATGTTAAATATATAGTTTTATCACTTACTGAACAGACTCTTATCAGCCTTTTATCTTTACCACACATCATAAATGAAATATCTGGCTGATAAAACGTTGGAGCAAATGCAGATTAAAAAAAGTATAAAATCGAACTTATAAAATAGTTATTTTCATTTCAAGTATTTGTATCGGAAATTTCGCATATTTTCATTGCTTGTGCATACATTGTTTTTAATAAATTAGGCCTAGTTATATTAAAGCCGATAGATTAACCCTTTGCACCCAGATGACTACTCTCGGATACCATTAAAGACGATATTTCATTTTGTTCACATATTATTATCGCACTTCGTTTTTACTTATTTATTTTTTCAAAATTTAATTGATAAAGATACCGACTGAGAGGTAAGAGGATGCTGATTAATTTTTCGAAGGCATTCAATTTGAAATAATTATATTTATTTTTACAAGTTCTTCTTTTAGTTGAATAATTATCCATCGGATTGCTTTTCCGGGTGCAAAGGGATCATAAATTTTGTAGCTAGAATAGCAGGCCTATTAAATTTAGAAAATAAGATAGTATTATTTGATTTTAAAAAAAGCAGATATTTTTAGTGTTCATTTTACATGTTTAAAAGCTCAAGGGGTGCACCTTAACACGTTGGCTGTTCTAATGCTATTTATCCCACGCCCTACCTTATTATTGTAGAAAAAAGGTGTTCGAAGTTTCTCTCTAATTAGGTAAGTGTGAGTCACGCCAACAAACATGTTTAGAGATGTTTGATCACATTATAACAGATAAATTTCGTTTCCAAATACATGGGGGCTGGTGACGCATTTAGGCTCAAATGTGATTCGTTTCGACTGAAACACGAGTGCTAGTGACGATATTAATAAGAGGAGGGCACGGGGTTGAAATCTGAGTTCGGGATGAGGTTCAATATAATGATTGTATACATTTAGAATGTTCATTCATGAAAATACTAAAACGCAATACGCAGTCAATTTCGAGAAAATGATCCTCAAACTTTTGGTAAAGCTTATATACTGATAATTTGATCCCATTGACGAGGGTTGTCGTCTAGGTAACCGTCTCGTATACGGAAGGTCAGGTTGCGAACTTGAGTGGGAATTTACTTTGTAAATCATTTGTATTCAATAACATTTTTTAATTGCTTTTAATTAATATGTTTACAATTTTTTATACCTAAATAAATGTTATTTTATTATCAAAATACATAATAATAAAATTGAAATTTAAAAAAAAAATTATAAATTTAGATGCATTTTAAATTTTTATTTAGATTTAACAGATAATTTCAATTAATATACTACTTATTTTTATGGAAGGATAAATTTTCATAAATTTAATACTTAAATAGTAATAAATATAGCATAAATAGTGATAATTATTAATTATAAATACTCACATTGTAAAAAAATTATTCTATATACATATATTTTCGACTATTATACAAGAACAAGAATGGTAACTATAATAAAAACATTGGACACAAAATATATTTCGACATTTTGCATAACTAATAAATGATTATACACAAGAGCAAGGCTTCTTTAAAAGATCTATGGGAAGACAAACTTCATTTACATTAAAAATTTATCTTTCATCAGAAAGTTGGGCAGTATACCATGCATACCTTATCTTATTAAAAATTGGTGATGACAGTTGATACAATTTTTATATTGTCTTCGCGAGAATTTATTTCTATATCATGCTCGATTAAATTTAAAAAAATTATCTTTGCGTTAATACGCTTTGAATCATCTGCCTACTCATTCAATAAATTAACACCTGCTCTCTACTATTTCTTTTGATTACTGCATTTGGGGAGATTTGCTTACATATTTAACAAATATCAGCTGCTCCCTTCAATTTTTTAAAAAATAAAGCTTCGTTGAATTAGAATTGCTAATTTTTTATTATTAAAATTTAAGAATGTGAAAACTGTTTGAAAATTATGTAAGCATGTTAAATTATTTGTAGCCATTAAATTTACGTTTTTAATAATTTTTTCCTTTAAACATTAAATTACAATTAAAGTATTAATAAGTAATCATTTATCCTCCCACAAAAATAAGTAGCATATTAATTAAAGCTATCTGTGAATAGTCAATTAAATTTAAATAATTTTATTTTTTTAAATGTATTTGTATGTATAATTTTTTTTCTTTTAAAATTTTAATTTTATTATTATGTATTTCAATAATAAATGTTTATTTTTGGATTTAAAAAATTAAAAACATTAATTAAAAGTAATTGTAAATTTTTAATTGAATTAAAATTATTTTTAAAGAATAATTCCCAGCCAGGTCTGAGTCCAAGTCCAAGTCCGAGCTTCCGCATGCGAGTCGATTACCTAACCAACCAAGTAATTGGGATCAACCGTACAAGAGTCAAATTATCAATATATAATCTGTACCAAAAATTTGTGGACCATTTTCCCAAGTAGCATATTGGATTTATTTTATCTATTTTCTCAGCTGTGTATATCACTAAGATTTGCCACGGTGACTTTAACTGAAGTCATCCCCTTTGTATGCAGATGTACAAAAACAGTAATGAATTTTTATTTTTCTTATTCTGTATTTGATTTAATTTAACCAATTAATCCTTCGCCTCAAAGCGCTTTGTAATTTGCTTGTCTTTTGATTCAAGAGGTTTAAAACGCGATTTCGTCAAAGAACCAACATGTAAACGAACCTGATGCACTCCAAATCCGTCGATGTCAAATTTCCTCTCAGTTGTATGACAGGAAGTTTGACGAAGTAGGTGCTGGTTTAGGTGTCGTCCTCATTATCTGATCACCCTTCAAAATTACGAACTCCCCCAAAAACCTTTCGAATTGTTTTAAAATGAGTCATAAATATAACCAAACAACATTGAAATATTTGATAATGAACATATTTCTAGAAATATTTAAATATTATCCTTTGCCCTCAGAAAAGTAATTCGATTCATATTTGTTAACATTAGAAAAGGAATTTTTTTATTGCCCCAAAAAATAAACATGTATATAATTGTTTTGATTTATATTTTCTCGAATTACTTATATCGTCTTCCTAGCATTTTGTTTGTATTTTCAACAATTAAAATTTAAAAATAAGCAAAACGTTAAAATGATACAACGTCTTGAATGGTGGGTTACAGGAATGCATTTATTGCATAATATATAAGTATTAGCTGAAAACGTTATTCAGTACAATTGGCAATGTGAAAAATGGATGATTTCAAATTTTTATCGATTCAATTGTATGCCATACTTTTGGTTTGAAATCGAATAAAAGAAACTACATGATTGTATGACAGTTTTGTCAGTTTATAGTAATCTTCATGGCCATCTGCTCATTTTAACACTTTTAAACCGGGTAATAATGCTGCTGAAAAGGAAGTTTCATAAATTCATCGCATTCTGCGGAAATCTTCAAAAGAATTTTTTTTTTATTTAAAAATAAAAGACTTACATTCTACAGATGCAGTTCGATTTCTGATATTGTAATACGGAAGTAGTTCGGCTGTCTCCAACAAAATACAGAAAAAGTATCAGTAAAAAGATTTATCAAAAAAGAAGAAGAAAAGAACATTAAGGCACGGAAAAATGCCGTGGAATCGAACAAATCGCTTAAAATGGTAAATACTACGTGCTTGACTACACAAAGTACAACTAAGTTCACGTTTTCCACGAGATATCTTTGATTAAACAAATGGAAGTGGGGGAGGAGGGTAGAATTCCGTTTTCACGCACGGATTACCAACTGAATAGCTTGTCAACGATTTCTACGACTTTTGGAACGTGACCGGACTGCAAATGGGCATCGCAATGCATCAGGTGAATAAGAAAAGATCATAAAAAAAGTTCCGAGAAGAGGGGGGAAAAATAGAAGCTTGCAGAATTTCAAATTACATGTCATCACGTCGTTCTGAACATGTGGCTGGTGCTTTAAGGAGCGTTGCCGAAAATCGTTCGCAAGTATAATAAGTCAGCAGTTCTTAAAGGTAAGGCGGGAATTTAAAAGTACGTCAACTTTCGACTATTCATTTTTATATATTGAAAAGTATTTTTCAAAAGGGTGTAAAAACTGTAGGTTTTGCAAAAATTAGTATGGATTCTATCTAGACAAGTCCAAGAACCATTTTTACTTAGTTTCTTTTACTTCGCATCGTATCTTTTAACTAAATAAGCCTGTTAATGAATTAATATTTGAAAAAACTGTATTCACATCGAGTGTCGTCCACAACAAATTAAAAAAATGAATTTGGATTTGAGTGGATGAATAAAATGTATTTAATTAATGATTAAAAATTTGAACACTATATATATAAGGAGAGTGTCAACTAATAGTAGGAATTGAAAACGATATATAGTTTCATTCAGTTACTAAAATAAAACACTAATCTAAAATAATCGATTAATTAACTTTTAATACTTTAAACAGAGTTTTAAAGGTTTGTAATGAAAATTCAAAACAAGCAGTAGCTCAATCGGTAAAATACGAGGATTACAGTATTTTTCGAGTGAAGGTGAAAAATGAGAGTTCAATTCTTGCGAAAATCTATGTATTTTTTTATCAATTATTTATATTAACTGTAATTATTTAATAAAAGGTAACTAAAATAAACTATTTCTTTGTTGACCTCATTAGGAATTTACTTTAATTTTTTTATATCACTTGTTATTTATTTATCTTGACTAATGATTGTATTTACACGAACTATTGAAGCTATCTGTCGGTGTGTATAAATACTGAAATTACCAATTTGTGATTAAACAAGTTTGTAAACACTGTAATTACCAATTGTATGAAACTGACAGTAATTTGACCCATTGTAATCGACATTGTGTTAATATTATCTTTGTATTTCATAATTCATGCAATTTGTATATTTTACAAATTTATTTATCCAGCAAGTTTTTTTAATTCGCTATTTTTCCCTCTCCCACCTTCATCTTAAGGCCTGGGAGTATACCTAGTAGGAAATCGACTAATGTCTACAAGAAAATTAGTTATATTTTGTTTCCAGTTTTTTAAATAGAAATATTTGATAAAGATACAGAAAAAAATATTTGCTTTTGATTTATAAATTTTTGTATCGGGCTTGAATTTCTAACAATTTTTAATTAATTTTATTTTATTCAATAATTATAGATTTAATTAATTCTGTAAAGCTATGTTTGTAATTCAATCTAGTATTTGACGCGGCGACAAAGGTTTTGTTTGCAAAATTATCATGTTTAAAATAGCGCTACACTCAATATATATGCATCTAAAGATTAGCATGTACGATGTAATTAAAAATTTTAAAAAAAATCTGAGCTTAAAGTTATTATAATTCAAGTCAATGCTACAATCAACATTCAACTCGCTTTAAGTCCTACTGGTGCTGCAACAATGACATTGATTTTCATCAATGTTTTCCTCCAAAAAAGCATATAAAACAATCTTTTCCCCTAACAAGTAACAGGCTTTTATTGAAATTGTAATTATTTGCTTTGATTTCTGATCAAAATTATTGTCTTGACCTTAAAAAGATGTGTGTCGCAAAGCACAATAAGCATCTAACAGTTTATAGGAGGCAGATGACGTTTGAGTGTATTCTTCTCTGCTTACTGTGTACTATATTAGAATTTTAAATAGTTGTTGCTACTTATGGCGCTTTACAAGTCCGCTGACAGTTATCTGTCATCGATTTAAGCCGGGTCAGCGTCTCCTGTTTTTTTAGTAACGCCAACTAGCAATTTATGCTCTTAGCTACTCATGCGCCACAATCCCTTTTTAGGAGGCGCACTTCATTCATGCATTTCATTCATTCATCCACAGATCGTAATTTAGACCTGGATCAGAGAAACGACCACCTCTTAACCAGTACCCCGAGTGGTATTATTCTCGACATGGAGGATTTTGTGACTGCAGCAGATTTATACGTGTGACAGTCACCGTAAATACGGAGAGTCTTTGGCCAATGGGGTTCGAACTCGCAATCTAAGGAATACGAGTCCAATGCCCTACCGACCAGTTATCCCAACCTTATTTGAAATTTTGCTTTATATGGTGTGATATGATGTAATTTATTAAAATAGTTGAAAATTTAGTCTGCTTTGCTTTTGCAATTATTTGAGATGTTTACAGTTGCAGTGAAATGATTGAAGTTTTATTATACAAGATGTTCTATACCTATTGGATTTATTTAGGAAAGACTATAAACCGTTCATTTACAAGACTGAAAAAAAATATTATTCTTAAAAAGCAGTTGCTGTTCTTTCAATATTACTGAAAAAGCACCAAACTGTTGACATATTGTTCACAGATGTGAATCGGCAATTCACAAAAATCGTAGATTGTTACCGACTGGGTGACTGGATCCAATTAAATCGCTTGAACCGTCTTCGTTTTTTCTCCTCGTGCATGGTTAACAACCGATAAAAACATGAAATTCACTTTTCTGAAACATTATGTCGGAATGGCCCATTATCTGCCGCCATTTCCAGGGGCAGATAATTCACCAGTTATTCCGCTGCATCATAAATCACAACTCTTACGATGGAGTGCATACGTTCTTGTTTTGTGATCCGCAGTCGGTGAAGGCTTGTTATTGTGTTCTTTGCCAAAACAAACGCAAGTGACAAATCGCTGCCTCTGTGCTCCTGACAGATCGTTAATTAGAAGTCGTGTTTGTGCCTTTTCCCCTTCCTCCAAGCTCGGCCTGCCATTGTTGGAAACCTATGCAGTGCGGAATTCAGGTACAACTACTTTTACCTTATCCCGCGGCCATTTATGATGAATATTGCGTCGGAGTTGAGTTGCTGATGGCGTACGTGATGCAAGTGTGGAAGAAAATGACTCCGTTGTCATTAAAGTGGGCTGGTCTTGCCGTTTCGAGTAGCAACCTTCGTTCTCAATTGCCCTGCTAATCACAAGGTTCAGTTTTTAGTTGTATGACTGCTTTCTCTCTCTTTTTTTATTTCTCTGGCAATCAAATTTGAATATTGTTCTTTCTTTCTCTTCGGGAATTGAGCTCTGGCAATGAGGTGTAAGATCTTTTTTTTTTTCTTCTGGTATGCGCAGTTAAGGTAAATCTGTTCATATGCGTATCGAGGTTTCCAGATTTTGAAATATGAAATGAAAGACATTGAAAAGTGGAGGTATTTCTGTATTATAATATAAATATGTAAAATGATTTGGAAAATGTCAAGGTATGTCCAATATGATGATTATTGTGAATATCTTGTATCGCGTGGACATTTTTAAAAAATAGGGAAACTATCGAATTGTTAAAACAGTGTGTGAGAAAGTCATTTTTATGATTCTTTTTGGTCGCAAAAAATTAAAAAACAGAGCAAAGAAAAATCGCCGATAGAATACTTTAATATAAGAATACCCTAGTTAGAGAAACCCGACCAATCTAAGTGGATAATACAAAACATGATACAAGAATATGAAATACATAAAATAAATGACTAAGCTATCATTTTTATTACAAACTTTCCGTATCGCCTCCACTACAAATAGAGCTGTCTTAACAAATTCGAGTGACTTCTTCTTAAGTAATATCGTCGTGTCATAGTTTTAAGTCGAGATTTACGCACCTGTGGCCAACAAGAATATCCCCACCTAATAAAACTGGCAGGGGAAAAATCTGTACTTCTCTGATTTCAGCTTTAACAATTGGCAAGTTGACTCCTACTAGTATTTAAAGATATAAATAAATTTTATATCTTAAATTATAATAAATGAATAAAGTTATAGGCTATTTTTGAAAATCATTGTCACCTATGAGTTATAGCCTAGGATGTAACGCATTGAACCACATGTTACAATGCAGTGCAAATTCATTATGCCAAATTCCAATGAGATATTCCTGAAATGAAGTTGTTGGAAAGCGTAATAAGTCTATTAATAAATCTGATATTTCAGATTTAATTTTATTCATTGGCTTTATATTACATACAATATTCTAATAATACTAAATAGTCACTTAATAATACTAAATATTCAAATATAGCTTTATATTACATCACTTATTGGAGAATTCTTGAACTAATTTTTTTGCATTAAAAAAAGAAAGGAGCCTGTAAATGGAATTCTTAACATCGTAAATTATTTTCAAATTTGATTGATTTCTGATTATTTTAAATCCATTTTGCACTTATACAAAATTATATGATGTTGCTTATTAAAGTTACCTCTTGTTGAAGCCAAAGCGCTTATTTGCATATTGTTATGAACAATTAGAATTTTAATTTTTACTACTTTAGAAGAACTACTTTTAATTTTTCATCAAAACTATAAATTCAGATGCATGTAATCTTCAGTTGTATGGCATTTTAAGTAACCTATTGTACAACAAACAATTTAAATTGTGAGATAGTTATTAATTGAAAATATAATAATTAATAATTGTGAGATAATTATTAATTGAAGCATGTTTTTATTTCCCATCATTTTTTGATTAAAGCATTTTAAAATTTAGAATGGTTTTTCAAGATTTCAAACAGCGGAAATGATTTCTCCAAAACTTCATCGCATCTTTGATAAATATGCTTGCTTATTATTATGCGATTTATCTAAAATATATTATGTGCAATATTATATTACAATATGACAAAGAGCATCAAACATTTGCTTGGTTTTTAATTTATTTATATTTTAATTTATCTTTTGGATTTTGAAAAACTTATAACGACTTTCCTCTTGTCTTAAAGATCACGTGTTCCAAATTTCATCAAGTTCGGACAAAAATATAAATTTCCGTAAAAGACACACTAATAGATATTCGTTATTATACCCATGGATTAAGTTTTGAAAAGAACCAAAATAAGACTTTTCGAATCTTAGCTTGAATACAAAATACACAAAGAGTAAGTATCGTAACCGTCAAAAAAATTCGAACTCGAAATTTTAATTTATTTCAGACAAAATTTCGATAGATTCAGAAAGAAAGAATTTTCGCTATTATATATGTCGGTCTGTCTGTCTGTGAACATGATAATTCAAAAACTGTTTGTAGACAACTGTAATTTAATATACGGAATTACAACATTTCTAGACTTCTATTAAATTTTGAACGAAATACATTCCTGGGAAGTCTGACAGTTCGTGTTGTCCAAGTGTATTCGACGATTACGAAACTCCAAGAGCTAGGTAGATGACATTTGATACACAAGTTAAACATTTATAATGCGCATATCAAATTTTGAATTAAATCCATCAATTGCCACCGGTCTGCGGGTCTGTCCTATCGCAAGCATGTGACCACAATAACTCAATGACTAAAATCCAAGGAATTTGATATATTATATTGTGGGCAAAACAATTGTGCCAATTATTGTTTTGCGTCAATTATTGGTGTTAATCGGCCGGCAAAAATTCGACCAAAATGCATATTTTATAATTCTTTCAGGAAAAATACTGCTGCAAGTTAACCCCTTCAATGACCATGGGAAGAACGTTTCCCACCGAATTTACGAATGAAGCTATATAGATTGGGATAAGTTTTGATGCATTTTTCAGTAAGACAGAAACTTTGATGTTTTAGTGCCTTACCTCACACAAAATGCCCTGTTTTGATTTGTTGCTTATTTATTAACCAAATTAATTAATCAAATTAAATTATAAGTTATATTATTAATTATAAGTTAAATGAATCCCTTTTTTAATCCTTTCAGTCCCAAATTTTTAAATTGTGGAATTTAAAAAAAAATGATGGAAACTTGTGATAAGGGTCATCAAGAGAACATCCACATTTAATTTCATCCCATTTTAACCACGGGTATAGGAACCGGAAGTTGTTAGAAAAGAAATGAAAATTAAGAACTTAAATGTGGCAAATGCCATCGGGAGAGACGAAAGGGTTAAGCCAATCTCAATTCTAAAAATATTTTAATATAATGTGACCAGAAAAAAAATGGCATTTCAAATGGTTAAAAAAAGGAATTAACTGAAATGCAAATTTGTGTGCCAAAATTTCGTTTAATTTAGCTATATTAACGTCCTGATGTGATGCAACACTAAGGCTATTATGGGACGGACCTCGTAATTCTGAACCGCGTTTAGATAACTAGGACGACACCCGAGCTGGCACCCTCCCTCTCCACACCACATCTGCTGATGAACTGGCAGTGGGAGTTTAAATTTAATACCATATTAATGATTTATCTTTCATTAAATTTTAATATTTATAACTGTAAAAACCCGTGATTTTTTTTCTAATTATGATTATACGGCATCCATGCTTGTTCTCATAATGAAACAGTTTGGAAATGGAACAATTACATTTAGTAAAAGCATGAATATTATCTAAATACTATTTTACAATTCATAAAATTTGGTTTACAAATTGTTTCATTTGGCAATATCCTTTAAATAGATCTGAATGGGGACTCAACGTACGACCCTATACAGCTATCGAGGTGGGAATCCCCAACGATGACCCCCTTTCGATTACGTTTTACTAATTGTTGGAAATATATCTATTCTCTGTGTCTACTCTCATATTTATGTTTAAATTTATCTCAAAAATCTATCAGAGGCTTATAAGAGGTTTTCTATAAGAGGAGTAATTAATCGAAATTTATTATTGATTTATATGAATGAATCGATGTATTTTTCTTTTTGTCGTCAAATGAAGCTTTTAAAAATAATCCTGACTGGGAAACTACATGAATTGGATATTCGATTGGATACAATTGATTATGTCGGAAGTCTAAAATAATGTTTTTTGTATCGTCAGCGGATGTTCATTTGACCTTGTTTGTGCAGTTAATTGGTCCGATCAAAATCGGAGGATGCAATATGTAATTAAATTGACTGATTTTTTTCTCGATCAGGTGCAAGTCATTTATTTGCGCAAGTGGATTTTACTGTTTTTCTTGAGGTTCTCCGCATGGTCAGAGGAGGGAAACGGAACATCGGCTTTGATATTCTCGGAAGCTCACATTTCAGATTCGAGAACAGTCCCTCTTGTTTTAATAGGTTCTTTAATAACAAATGAAATAATGTGACGTAGTTGGAATGATATTTTTAGAAGAGATTTGGCTGCAGACTTATTTTCAGGAGAAATAAACTTGCTTCCGTGAATCCGCCCATCTGTTCTAAGCTCTTTTATCTTGAGATGAATGCACAATTAAAGAATATGCCGCTTTTGATGTAATCTGCGAAATGTTAGGGTATTTGAAATATTTATTCAGATTGAATGGCAGTTTTGTTTTCTTTTCCTTTTTGTCCGCTGTTGACCTGTGACGACTAGCTTGCTCACCAGGAATGCATTTTTGTTGTTGTTATTGGTTAAATTGTTTATATGAATGTTTTATTTAAATTTTTATTTTTGTTACCTGATTAAACTGAAAATCATAACTTTAATGGAATCAGCCTACTGAAAATAATTGCCTTTACAAATTTATATTTTTTGGGATTTTGTGTAAATTTTGTGTAAATATTTATGAATTTTTGTGTAAATATTGTAAATCTTTGTAAATAGTTTTAATTGTATAAAATTAATTGTAATGGAATTGCGTGTCAGCGAGAAAAGACCGTTCAAAGGTGATTTACTACAGAACATCGCCATCTTTGACTAATTTAGCGATGTGGATGTGTTTGAGACATAATGAAGTCACTAACAGTGTTTACTACCTGTTAAATTGCGCAAAAAAAGCTGGGAAATAAAGATTTGTTTCTAAGGAATATTGGAAAAATGTCCAGACTTGTCTGGAACGAGCGAGTGGTTTCTGCGTTTGCTCCGCCCACTTTAGAGGGATTCTACTTAAGGTGGAAAATGTGATCAGTTCGGAGAACGAGCTACATTATTTGGCTCTCTCTCTCTCTCTCTCATAAGAATTCAGAAAATATTTTCTGAATTCTTATGAATTGTCTAAATTAAGCCATCAACTAGTTTAAACTGGTTTGAAACAATCACGATACCTCTCTCTTGAAACCTTGTAACTGCTTCAAGCCGATATAAACTGGTTAATGACTTAAATTAATTAATTTAAAAAAATCTTTGCAGATACTCTGTTAATGCTTATAATTCTAAATATTCACGAAAGATTCTTGTAAAATAAGACTTAATGCGTTATAAAATAAACTCATTAAATGTTTTTAACATTTCACGGAATTGATACGGAACTTGATCACGGATTTAATTAAAAATCAAAAATGATAACTTTGTTGAGGAGATTACATTTTCTATATCGCCATTTTTGAATTGAATTTCTTAAAATTTATTTAATTCTGTTCTAGCTCTTTTCAAATGGAATGGATTTGAGTATTAATCAGATCATGATAAATGAAATTTCCCCTTCCTATCCAAACTTCCACACCATACCACACCAGAAGGGAAGTTTGGCTTCTGATGGATTTACTGTGCACCAGGCTCGCTTATACGACGGTTCTTTGATAGAATCGGGACTCGAACCTGGAACCCTTCAGTTCCGAAGCTGAGACCTTACCACTCGGCCAAAGTGGCCCTTGTCTGCTTAGAGATATAGCTTATTATGCAGTAAATTACAAAAATAAAAAATTGTAATATTATTTTTTAATTAAATGTTATATTATAACTAATATTATGTATAATGTGTTAGATTTTGCAAGGATAATGTGCACATTTTATGTACAATTTATAATGGTGAACCTATTATAAAATAATTCATAAAATCAATAGCGTGAAAGTCAGTTCCTGCTTGTATAGCTCCCATTAAGATTGTGAAATCTTCTTTGTATCGAATGACAATTAGTGGTATATGTGAAAGAATCAATTTGTAAGATACGTTGTAGGTTGGCTGTTGTTGATTAATGGCTGCATGCAGGTAAATGACATGCTCTCAGTTATATACCTAATTTGGGGTTTTTTTTAAAGCCACGTGTATCGAATCATCAATATATTTCGAAGAAATGTTTCCCTCCCCGCTCATAAATGTATGGCGGAAAGCAGAGAAAGAAACTGTAACATACTGTCTTTCGCCTCATGTAATTTTGCAACTTTATTATAAACTGAATTAATCTTTAACCGTGAATATATAGAAATGCCATAAAATAACATTACGGATATATGTTTTAGCAGCTATGACAATCAATGGAGATGAATGAAAAAGCGAAATATAGATATTTCAAAGTATTCGATTCAGAATTACGAGGGGGAGGGGGGAAACAAATTCTTAGATTTTGTTATAGTGATAAAATTTCGAAAAATTCAAATAGGGACATGTGCTTTATGCATTATTAAATTAATTGCTTGATTAAAAAAACAGAACAAAAACTAATGAAATTTTACGTTTTAAAGATGACCTCTTAACAGCATTTTTAAAATGTAAATTGTAAAAACAAAATTTTACGTTTTAAAGATGACCTCTTAACAGCATTTTTAAAATGTAAATTGTAAAAACAAACAAAATTTTACGTTTTCTAGATGACCTTTAAACGGCATCTATAAAACGTAAAAGGGAAAAACAAAATTTTACGTTTTATAGGTGGTCTTTAGATGGTAATTATAAAACGCATAATGCTAGATATAAAATTAAAAATGGTGGTAAGAATTTACCAGAACAAAAGAATAAATAAGGACTCACATTTTTTTCTTTACTTTTTAATTAGTTTTTCACATCTAACAGATTCTTTGGTATTTTACTTTTTTTAGGCAACTTTTCTAGTGTATGTTGATTTATTATGTATATGTTACCGTTAAAGTATATAATGCAGTTATTTTATAGAATACCTAGTTATTCCATGAAATAACTGATCGTGTCCGTTAAGGTGTGTAATATGTTATTAATTTTGACTCTTTAACTAGTTATTCTATGAAATAATTAGTTGTTCTATAAATTAACTAATGAGAGACAATTAAAATGAAAAAGAAGCAATTTATCTAAAAGGAAATAACTAGGTATTCTATAAATAAACTAATGATAGACAATTAAAATGAAAAAGAAGCAATTCATCTAATTTATGCAGTGTGTAAATGGTATTTGTGGAAACGTACCATAAAATCATTTGTTACAACAAGGATTACTAAAATGACACACTGGATTTTACACGAACATTTTTTAAATCCCACCAGTACGTAAACTTTGAGCTGTAGCAACCAAACGGAGCGATATTTCTACATCCGGTACATCTTCGATTTTAATTAATTTTTGTTCGCAGACACTGAACTGGGATCGGAAATATAATTGTTTTATGCGGCCGTTTCTTGGGCCCAATTAGAAAAATCCTTCTTCGGTTATTTTTATGATGATAGCTAAAATAGATTTGGCATCACTTTTTCCTCTGTCAACTTCAGGCACGGGGATACGGGCGGTAAACCCCACAGAGGCTTCAGAATCAGATTTATCCACCATTGATTTCATCTTTTTCGCTTGAATTTCTGTAAATCAAATGAATGGAATAGTTCATAAATGCAGTATGGTTGGAAGGTAAATGTATTTGTCGTGCGAGATATGTGATACAGATTATTTTACACTTTAACGTGCTGCAGATCGTTATTCTATGAAATGACTAGTTAAACCATGAAATACAAGAGAGCTCTACACTTTAACGGACACGATCTGTTATTTCAGGGAATAACTAGATATTCTATAAAATAACGGATTTCATACTTTAACGGTAACATATATAATATGTTACAAATATATTTTGTATATTTTCTTATTTTATTTTTTTCTGTTATTTTTAAAAAATTTCCCACTGGTTTCCATTCGCTTGCATCCTTTTCGGTGGATTGAACTGGTAAGGGTTGAATAAACAATGAAAATATAAAAAATATCCCACTTGCCTTCTGTCACGCACAATGAACTTTGCACGTATGAAATGTTAGACAGGAGTGAAACGCGTACTGATGGATGGGTTTCCGAATTCGCAAATTGTATTTGACATTCGATAGGCACCATCGGGGACCGACTTTCAAGTAGGCAACTCACTAGGGACCCCGACAACTGGAGATTATTTTGCGATTTTCTTTTTCGGATTTCTACTATTTATGGTATTGATTGATTTTCAGATCGTGTACTTGAAACTATACAAATAAAACCTGCTATCGTTTAAATTTCATTTTGAAAATTAATACGGGATTAGTGAAAAAAAAACTGTATGAAGTTAAAATAATTCATGTCAAATATAATTCATTTGATTTTTTTTAAAGTCCTCTGCAGATCATTTGGGCAATTCACTGATTGAATTCCAAGTCAGCAATCCTGGCTCATTTTATTAAATTATTTAGAATTTGGTACAATTTATCAATTTTTTCCATCTCTTTTTTTTTACGCATGATACAGCAAGCAACTCTTATGAATGTTTATTCAATCTCTACTATAAGCTCACAATCTCCATCTATAAGTTGTAAATTGTTCATGAAATACTTGTTATTCGTCCACTAAAGTTCAAATACATTTTTTTAAACTTGTACTGGATGAAAATTCGATGTTAATGCAGTTTTTTGCAAATATTAATTCATGAATTAGATTTTAATTAATTTTTGATATTTTCAATTGAACTTTATCAGTTTGTAATGAAAATTGAAATCAACAGGCAATAGCTCAGTCGGTAAAATACGAGGATTTCTGTATTTTTCACTTGAAGTTGGAGCATGCGAGTTCAATTACTTCGAAAATCAATCGTTTTTTAAATAAATTGTTCATATTATTTGTAATTGGTTAATAAAAAAATAACTTAAAAAAATTTTCTTCGATGACAGAAGTAGGGGTTATTATTATTATTATTATTATTTTCATATAACTTGTTCCTTCGAAGAATGAATCTTTCTCCCAACAATTTTAGATCACGGATAATATCCTAGAATTTGAGCTGAAGAATACGAGCTCAGTTCTTGCAAAAGTCAATCATTTTTTGATAAATTATTTATATTAATTGCAACTTTTAAACAAAAAATAAATGGAATAAAATTTTACTCTGTTGACCTAAAGAGGAATTAACTTAAATTTTTTTATATTACTTGTTGTAATATAAGCTATTTAAAAACTGTGTATATAGAGATAAAAATCGATAAACTAATTTTAATTTTGAAAATTTGTGAAAGAAACCTCCGAAAGTGCGATTTCTAGGAATCTTTACAAAGTTCGTTCAAAATTATTTTATTGCCATCTTGTATTCTTAAATTATTGTTTGAAGCTTTAAGAACATTATCTGTTTTTAAACAACAAACCTTGTGCAAGATCTATATATGTGTATCTTATCTACATATATGTATCATAATCGTTTTCTATATATGTGCAAGATATATTGAATTCGATGCGACAAAATGAAATTAATTGAATTGTCTCTCAAAATTCCATTTACCATTGTTTAATATGTGATGTTTTTCATTAATGTTTACGTTTATACGATGTATAAAAATGCATTATTGTTTCCAGGGGCAATTAAGTGTATTATGAGGTTACAAAAATGCTACTTCACGAGTGTGGCGGCTCTCATCCTGTTCCTCATTGTGCCATCTCACGGAAAGAAAGCTCACTACAACAGAGGCTCGAAACATAGCCATTTAGAGAGGTGAGTTCTGCAAGCTGCGCGAATTTGTCTGTTCGTTCATTGGATTCGCTCTGTTTCGATGGAAACTAATTCTTGCGTTTCTTATTGTGTTTCAGAATAATAGAAAAAGAAGATATATTACATCCTGATCAGAACAAAGAAATACATAACCACTTAGCCAAACACGACGATCAAGGTACTTCTTTTCCTCTTGAAATTATTCTTTAAAAAGGACTCTTAAATTTTAGAAATGATGTGATTTAAAATGGTCTAAGTCAGTGGAAGTATTTCAGTTAACCCATTCACTGCCAGAGAAATTTACAGACGCTTAATTTTACTGCAGTCTCGTAAATTACTATCGTATAATAATGATATCTCGTAAATGGCAAATGAATGGGTGAATCATTATATTGGATTTTTAATTTGAATATTGAGGAGGGGGGGAGAGAATAGTTCAACATTGTCAGGACTTAAGAGTTAAGCGTATTGCGAAGATTGATAAAAATATATCAGTAAGTGAATACAGTGAATACTTTTTTGTATTGAAGTATTTAATACAAATTTATTTTCAATAAGATTCAATTTATTCGTGGATAATCGTTAAAAATGACTCAAAAAACATAAATCAACATCAAAATGTTTTTGAAAAAATATATATACAGTGCTGAAATTATACAGAGACAATTATAACTTATAAAACAAGATTTTTGAATTCGGTAGTTCTTAATTTGCTGTTTTTCAAGGGTTCGTTAACTTTCTCTCTTTTAAAGTTAAAGCGCCTTAAAAAAATAAAGATTTGTAATTGAATTTTTAAAAATAATATTTATAGATAAAACTCTCGGACTATTCACTTCCGAAAAATCAAAAATTTACTGTATTTAAAAACGTCGCGAAAAATATAAAAAAAAGTCTAAAAAATGTGTTTATCCTATAAAATCATAGTGTTACTGCAGTCTCGTAAATTACTATCGTATAATAATGATATCTCGTAAATGGCAAATGAATGGTAGTAGTCATCTGATTACACATAGATATGCATTATATAATGTTTCATCTTCTGAGTCCAAGGATCTAGCATTAGATACCAGATTAAGTCTGAAACCTGTCATATATGTAATCCTTGCGCATATCAAATTTGCCGTTAGGAATAAATCATTCGTTTTTTATATGGCATGGATGGTGGGATCGTGGGATGGTGGGTTCGTTGTTATCAGCGTCATCTAATTTCAATTGAAAAAGCAGAACTTCCTTTCAAAACAGAATTCGGAATGGGCCTTTTATTAAATAAAAATTCTAAATTTATGTACAATCAGAATTGTGTACTTAGTTTTCCTTAAAAAGCAAATTTTATCCCGACTAATTATCTTTTAAGAAATAATCGTGTGGGTTTGAATTGTTTTCTAATATTTTTAATATTTTTCAATGCTTCGAATTGAACATAATTTGGAAATATTTGACGTTATTCCTCCTCTTTCAGATGAATGCCATAAAGCTGCGCTTCACAAATGTGGCCAAACTTTTCTTAGGGCTCACAAGTTGTTATCTTACTTAGATGACGATTTGGTAGCTTTTAGAACAAGATGTGGCGTGAGAACGGTAAGTGTCTTCTTTTTTCTTTTTTTTAAACTATGAAGATAAATGAAAATGAATCATATTAACTTGTAAACAGAGGCTACGGTAGTTTAGTAATAAAGTCTTGACTTCAAAATCTGTTTTCACTCGTATCTCATCAATCAGCCCAAATGTCATCTGTTTCTATATCGCAGAAGCTAGAGGTGGAAATCCTACTCAGGCATCACTTTCGTCATCGTGGCTCAATATCGTGTGGTCCATCCCAAAATACCTCTCGCCTTATTCCAAAATGGGATGGTAATACAACTAATCTAAACTGTTAGTAATCGATGATTTAAGAAGTTCTGAATATAATTCAAAAACTGCAGAACCTTTACTTTTATAGAGATTGTTTTAAGTTTTTTAAGAAGGCTTGATAAATGCATGAAAACATGTAGCAGCCGACGTCCTGGCAATAGGGGTAACCCATGATCGAGGCGTCCTGGATTCGAGTCCCGGTGCGGGCATGGTTGTTCTTCTGTGTTCTATCTGTGAGATATGTGAATGTGCCGCCTTGTAAAAATGGGCTGTGCAAGAGAAGGGGATGCGTGAATAGCTAAGGCATACTCTTGGCCTTAGTTGGTGCTACTTAAAACAAGAGGCGCTCCCTTGGCTTAAAATAGCTGACTGTGCCAGCTAGCTATAGAATGATGACTACGGAGTAGTGATTGTCTTGACATAGCTTCTCCCTGGGGTCTTGCGATTCGGGGCCCAAGGCCCCCTGGGCCTGTCGCCCATCCCCTTGCAGACCTCCCCTGAGCGCCGTGTGAGATTCAATCGTTGATCGGCCATAGGGGAGTGTCCCTGCTCTTTATATGCCAGAGAGCTTGTCCATGGCAAGTGCCATTAGAAATAACAACAAATATGTAGGATGATGAAAAGAATTATACGGTAGCAGAAAAAAAAAGACGGTAGAATAAGACAATTTTATTCTGAAGTTGATCACTGTGTATAAAAACTAAAATTGCCATTTTAAAGGATACTAAAAGATGCTTTGCCTAAAATGCCCATATA
Organism: Argiope argentata; assembly: GCA_026289955.1. Lineage (NCBI taxonomy): Eukaryota > Metazoa > Arthropoda > Arachnida > Araneae > Araneidae > Argiope > Argiope argentata. The sequence continues at coordinate 3,029,111 of JAOUZG010007994.1, read as the reverse complement.
GAATTTTCTACACATTTAAAAGTTTTTAAATTTTGAAATTTTTTCGGGAGAAATACCCTGTTATGATGTCATGAATACATTTCTCATGGAAGAATCACCCGGAATACAAATTTGGATTAATATATTAGGATTACATCCGGAAATATTTAACATCATTTTTGTTAAAATACCTTTTCCATATTATTTGTAAATTTTAAATATCCTCTGGATGTCGGTAATAGTATTTTTTTTTTAATTTTGTGATTCTTTAAAAGCATTTTTAGAGTTGCAATCGACTTATTAAAATTCATTACTATTTGATAAATGGCAAAATATATATAGCGAAGTCTTGATTTTTTTTCCTCCCCCGATAAAAAAGTATGCAAGGACATTGAAAATTTTACCTTGAATCTAAACCTTTACCTTTAGTCTAAATTGCCTTTAGTTACCTTTAGTCTAAATTGCCTTTATACTAAAAGCACTAAAGTGGAATGTTTTTTAAACAGAAAAAATAAAATGAAATGAAATATACTTTTTAGTATAAAATAATTAATAAGTAATAGTAGCATAAGTACTTTTAGTATAAAATAACTTTTAAAAATATAAATTTTAGTGTTGAATTCAGTGACTTAAAGATAGACAGAATTAAAAAAAATTCTTTTCACCCTTTATTCCTGATTTTTTTAATCATTACATATTATTCAATTACCATTGTTTCTTACTCCAAATAAAAAGAGACAAAATACTGCCTCATTTTATATTACAAGCGTTTAAAAAAGCACTGATAAATGATCTTCTTTTCATCCTGTACCAGCAAATTAGTATTCTATGTAAATGCTTTTTAATTGCAGAAATTTAATTATATATAGATTCGTATGCAAGATATATTATGCTCATTACACGTAAATTGGAAGAAACGACTCTGTATTTATTTATGCTTCTTTTCTTTAATTTCCATTATTGTTGCACTTGTTTTAAAGTTATAATTCGTCACATATTTTAATGTTTGTGATAAAAATCAAAATTTGGAAATTAATATAATTATAAGAATATTTATTATCTTGTGAATAATTATTCCATACACTGTCTTTAAGAAATGACTATCTTTATAAGTGAAAATTTATATCGAAATCTTTTGGATTAGAAATGATAAAATGAATTCATTAAAATTGGCATTGATAAATTATAGCATTTATAAATCTAATATATTAAATGGAGCTATAAAATCAATGAAAAAAAGTAATTTGAAAAAAATTTAAGTTGATTCCTGCTTAAGTAACAAAAATAAATTTTTCTTTGTTTATTAAATAATTATTATTATAAATAATTAATCAAAAAAAAATTATAGCTGACCAAAACAAAAATAAGATCGTATCCTTTGAAAATAAATCAGAACACACTCAATTGGCGCTAAATTTTTTGCATTCAACACCAATTGAAACCCAAAATGCATGAATTTTCTATGCCAGTTGAAGTAACGCAATACAGATTAGAATTTTCAATTTTATTTATCCTGTATTATTTTAATTAGAAAGTACTTCAAAATGAAACCGAAAAGTAGATTAATTAACAATGTTTAACTTTGAAAGCATCAAACATTAAGAAAATAAACAGAATCGTTTGAAATAACCGACCGAAAATGCGTTAAGCCTAACCCAATTTGGATGGGGGGAAAACTGAATTAGTTTCTTATTTGGCGGTGGGAAAATGAAGATTTTTGGCGATATAGTTAGTTTTTAATTAATTAATTAATAAAATATAAATGAATTAATATCTGAAAAAAACTGTATTCGCATCAAATGTCATCCATTGCAAGTTTTAAAAAATTTGCTTGAGCTAGAGAGGATGAATGAAAAGCATTTTATTAACGATCGAAAATTTAAACTGTTTTTATATATTATTTTAGTTACTTTTTTATATTATTTTAGTTACTTTTTTATTAAATAATTACAATTATTATAAATAATTAATCAAAGATTCCCCTATATATACATAATATATATATATATATATTATATAAATAAGGGAGGGTGTGAACTAATAGTAGGAACAGACGAAAAAGTTAAAAATCGTAGTACTATATCAATACAATTTATCAAAAATGTATTAATTTTTATTTTTTTCAGAAGCATATAAAAAGTGAACCTTCATTCGATTAAGCATAATTATTTGACAAAACATGATTGCTTATCCTTTGCTCTTGGGAAAATAATTCGATGCATAATTAATCATCTAATACTCAGACTTGTTTATTGCTTCGAAAAATAACTATGTGTAATTATTGCAAGTTAAATTTCCAGAAAACTCAATTTACATATTCTTATCTTTCTGTAGGTATTCTTAATAATAAAAATTAAATAAAAGCGTCTAAATAAGGATGCACCAACTGGAATTGCCTGAGAATAATGTTACTGAAGTAATCATAAAACGTTCATTTTGTTTTTCATTAATTCTAGAATTTTCCTTGTAATAACCAGTAAAATGGTTTAAATTGTGATACTCAAAATTCCTTAAATTAATCAGATTTTATTAAAAAAATCTGATTTTTTTTAAGTTTAAATGTTTATATGCCGATAATATTTTACTAATTAAAATCATTAGAGTACATAAAAATGTAAAAATCACAATTTCTTCAACAATACAACTATTGAAATCAAACATAAGATATGATTCTTTGTCATTTAAATCTTTTTTTCAAACTGAAATTATTTACCTAATTTTTGTTGGTTTAAAAATTATTTATCTGACCATAACTAGAATAGATAGCTTGTATCTGCATGAATGTGACTGTGATATTATCATTAGCAAAATATATCTGCATATATGTCTTTTAAAATTTTTGGAATTTGGGTCGTAGTTACTCCTTTTTCAATAAGTGTTTTCATTGAATGATGCATTTTTTCCTTGACTTTAACATTTAATAACAATTTTTCTTCTTTCTTCCCAAAAAGGCGTTCTTCGAATGCTTGAAGACGACCCGAGAGAAAATCTGCAGCCGCCAGTACCGCCACCTGTTCAAGGTGGACGGGGAGTTCCGAAAGAAGCTCACCGACGCTCTGTGGTCCACGCGCGTCTGCGTGCTGGGGCTCAAGAGCGTCAAGAAATGAAGAAGATTGCCAAAACTTATTTTATGTTTGTGCGTCATCTCTTTTTTGTTTGAAATAAAGTGTTTTTTATATACATCGCGTATCTTTAATGCAATATATTGACTAACGATTTTTTTAAAAATTATTACTAAAAAAATTATATTTTTATTAGAACAGAGGTACGAGAAATGTTTGTTAACATATTATTAGAAAAAAATTATTCTTTTTAATTGAACACAGGTACACTTATAGTTTATTAAACGATCATTAGCAAGATTATGTTATTTTTAATAAAATGCAGATATGTTGAACAATTTAATAAAAAAACATAAAGAAAACAAATTTAAATAGAACTCTGGTAGAAAACAATGATTTATTTAAAAAATATTTGCAAAAATTATTATTTTTAAATGGGCACCTATACATTGACCGCTTATCCAAAGATTATTTTCAAAAAGAGTTATTTTTATTAGAACAAAAGCACGCTAACAGTTTATTAAAATATTAGTAGAATAAATTCGTTTTAATAGTATGCTAATGGTTTATTAAATGATTGTTAGTAAAAAGGATTTTTCAATAGAATGCTGGTGGACTAACAATTTATTAAAAAAACCTGAGTAAAAAGTATTTTGATAATGTTTATATATTGGCTTATTATTTGTAAACTGTAGCATGCTTGGTGAAAAAAAAATGTTAAAGTAACTCAACAGAGCGCACTATCGGATGTAGAGCTACAAAATTTGGTATTTCTTAAGTAGTAACTGTTCAAATAGAAAGTGCTTTAAACTTTCTTTTATTATTAACTGAAAATTAATCAAAATTTGACTTTCTCATCACATATTTTTTGACTAACATTTTGCATCAATTGTAAATACAAAAAAGTCTTTCAATAATACCAATTTTTTTAATTGTACCAATATTTTCCTTGATTTAAGTAAATTTTTAAAAACATTTTTGGATGTGTTTTACACCACTGTTTTCATTAGTTCAATCATCAGAGTTATACATGCTCACGTTATGGAAATATTATTTGTGTGCGTGTGCACGCTATTTTTGCTATAGAATTAATGTAATTTAAAAAAAAAATAAAAAATAAGGAAATAAGAGCAAATTCTAAAATAGTTATATTAAGAGGTTTTAAATTAAATGTTTAAATCTTTTTTAGCTTTTTTTAAACATTATATTTAAAATAGTTTTTGGAAAATAAAGTTTGTTGACTAGATTTGAAAAAAAAATTATTGTTGAAAATAGAAATATCCCATTACGGTCTTCTTTTTTTTTTTTTTTACCTACATGAAATACTAATTGTTTTTCATTCATCCCTCTAGTTCGCTAGGATTATTTATTTTATTAAAACTCAGTGAAATGTGAAATCTTTTGGACATTATTCAATATTCATGTTTCTGTCACAATATTTTTAAGCTTCAAATTGTGATAGATATTAAAGGTGTGTTATTTTATTTATTTTGAAAGAAATTCATTCTCAGGTAATCTGTCGAGTTTTTCGAGTAGAAGGTGAACCTCGATATCTACAAAAGGCAAAGAACTTGGTAGATGAAATTTAGTACGCAGGTTCTACTCTTAAAATATAGATTATCATCACATTTTGAACCAAATAAGTCAAATTAGTGATGATCTGTTGACGTAACCTCACATTCATACGTAATGACAATAATTAATCTAATAAATAAATTTATAACTTAACAATAACTAAAGCCAATTGTTACTGAATACTTAACAATAACTAAAGCCTAATGTGTGTATATATATAATATACAATTAAAATTTTCAATCGTTTATAAAATACTTTTCATTCATCCACTCGAGTTCATATATATATATATATATA
>JAOUZG010007994.1:3000664-3013814 GCA_026289955.1 Argiope argentata | reverse complement strand
ATATATATATATATATATACTTACAAGCGGGTGAACGCCGTGGAAGGCACCGAAAGAGAAGGTGTTGGTGACAGTTGTCGAAGAGCTTGGTGCCAACCGGGTTGGTTTGGCGAAAGGAATAGTCTGGTAGCCGCTGGATCGCTCACGGTGATTTCCGAAGTTTCATGCGTTCGCTCGCTCCACTATATAAGGGACGGGGTGCCGCAACTTGGGAGAGTTCCTCTCGGAAGAGTAGCATCTCTTTGTAGTGAGCTGATTACTTTTATCGCTTGTTATTGGTCAGCTATGTTTACGTTTGCAGTTAACGTTGTATTATTGAGCTCGCTGTGATTTACTGTATTCGTTACGATATCTGTTTTGCAGTCTGTGTTTATTGTGCGTAAGGCTTGTATTTACGCTGTTAGTGACTGTTGACAATTGGATTGCTTTTATCTGAAGTTTTCCTTTCTCAAGTCATCCTGTAAATAGCTGTAAATAAATCTGTGTGTGCTTTTCCTCAAGTAAAGTCCATTCAATCCGAATCCGCTTCGCTAAAAACGTAACAATATATATAAAATTATTTTCGAAATCAACTAAATTGCCTGCCTTCCTGAAATATAGTAATAGTAATTCACTATCAGTATATTAACTCTCAATGAAGGATAGTAATTCACAATGAAAAACAAAAATGAAAAACAACAAATTTATCAAGAGAAACGTTTGTAAATAACTCTAATATTCATCCCGAGTTCTCGTATTTTTGTATTGACTTTCATGATCCGTTTAATATTTGCCAAAAATATGTGTTAAAAAAGTTGAATTAATAAATAAAATATTATTTATACGGTAAAAAAATGTTATTAGTGAAAAGCTAATTTTTTTAACATTAAGTTAATGTAAACATTATTTTTGTACTGTAATATTTTCTGAAACTGATACGGAAAAACTCTGGGAATTTCCATTAATTTCAAATTTTTTAATCACACTTAAGTACACATTTCTTCCTCTAAACTATACAGGGTGTCCTATAAAGACCGGTTAAACTTTGCAAAATCAGATTCGTTGTTTGGTATGCATAAATACTGCCCAAAGAATAGTACCTCTGCGACCATAGTCTTCGAGAAAAACGCGAGAGCAAACGTAAAACGTCATATCCGGTTAACGAAAAAAGCCTTTATTCGAAACATAAACATCAGTACTTTCATAATTTTAAATAGGAAGATGTTCGAAATGCCCCCCACGCATATGAAGGCAGGCGTGCAGGCGTTGTGCAATGGTCAACTGTACATTTTCTAGCATCGTAATGTCTACAAAAGTAAACGCACTGTAAGGACGAATGGACTAAGTTCATACCTGAAATAACTAGGTCTCGATAAACCAATTATTTTACATGGCCCCATAGCAAGAAATCTAAAGAGGTTAGATCTGGAGATCGTGGTAGCCATGAAACAGGATCCGAAGTTAAATCCAGCAACCGAATAAAGGCTTTTTTTCGTGAACCGGATATGACGTCATACATTTTCTCTCGTATTTTTCTTGAAAACTATGGTTCGTTGAGATACAGTTCTTTTGGCATTTTTTGTCTTCTAAGCGACGAATCTGGCTGTGCAGAGTATATCTGGTCTTTCTGGGACACCCTGTATATTTGTCTGCTTGATATAGCTTTAGGTCAAACAGTCTGACTTGTAGATCGTTAATACACAGACATACATTCACTCAAGCACATTTTCTATTTTATTATTAGTAGAGATGAACTCGGATGACCGATTGGTTCAATGGTAATACTAATTATACTTAATTTTAAATAAATCGTTTAGCTATAATTTCATGTCCATGTTTCCACTAAATTGTTAGACTCTAAAACCGTGTTATTTTAATTGTCTTACATGGGCTCTACTTATTGTGCATACGAAGTTTTCTAATGGAGACCAATCCATAACATTACAGTGCTATTAAAAATGTAATTTTCTAACTCAAAAATCTAATGTTCTCTATATCGTAACTTTACTTGTTTAATCGTCTAGCAAACTATACAAATATTAATCCAATTCACTCTTCGTTCGTTCTGATGCTGCTAATATCCATATTACCTGTTCAGCCCGGAGGTTGTAATGACTTGATCCTGTCCCATCAAATAAGAAGGTGGCGTTTAAAGATTTGATTAATTTCCTAAGAAACAACCTCATAAGAAAAGGTAACAGGCTGTTAATGCATCACGCTATTATAGAAATAGCTCAAGGGATCCACCAATAATCATCAGGTGGATCTTAAATCAGAAGCTCGATTCACACGAACCTTCTCTCACTGGCTTAAAAACGACAATCCTCCGAAGACCGAAGTCTCTCTCGAACTCTCCACCAGATCTCGTCTGCCGATCTCTCCCTCAGATACTTCTCCCTTGGACCTCTCCACCCCGCTATCATCCAAAATCTTGCATTTTATCTTCTATCAAAACTCCGCCACTCATTTTCACATTGGTGCACTGAAGATTCTGGTTACCCAATAGTTATCCAGAAAAAATCTTCAGTGGTCTCCAGTTGACAGTGGGAATGGTCGTTAATGATATATTCTCGTGGCGGACCCTCCACAATAAAGAAATATTTACATCCGAAGTGTTTGACCCTCTTCAGCTTTGGAGATACGGTTTATTTTCTTGGAAGGACGAAAACCGCATATGTGGTTCATTATATCAACTCAACTGAAAATCGAAATGATCCCATTAAAGGGGAGAATTGCCCTTTTGGTTGTCTGTAGTAATTTCAAAGTGAGACACAGGGGTCACACAGTTCACCTCACAGCTGATGGGATGGAGAACTATCAAGCGTGTGAATCGGTGGAGGGGGACGTTACAGGGGTCAAACAGATGCCTCAGAGCAAGGGAAATGAATCTTTACAAAGTTAAAACCTAGAGTTCAAAACCACATGATGCATCCCTTAAATTGGCAAATTAGCTCTCAACAATGGAAGAAAATCGCAATTAAATAATTGATGAACTTCAGGATAACAGTATAACTTATTGTTAAAAATTAAGCAAAAATTTTTTTTAAAAAAAAGTCATTGAAATTTAAATATATTTATATAATAACTTAATTAGTATGATAGTAGATAATTTCAAAATTTTAAAATAACGTAAAAATTAGATTTGTACTGTGTCGTTTTCGGAAATTATACCAATAAAAAAATCCTTTAAATTTTATTAACTAAAATTCTAATTAAAATTTTAAAAATTCGTTCCGAGATGCACGTTTTCTACCATCCAAGGTATATTTGTTCCAAATTGGGTAATTATCAAACGATCTGTCCTGAGAGTGTCATCTCTCTCTCATTCTCTTTCTCTTTGCTTCTCTGTACCTTATTCTCTCTCTCTCTCTCTCTCTCTAATTCTCTCATTCTCCCTTTCTCTCATTTTCTCTCTGTCTCTCTCTTTCTCTCTCTAATTCTCTCCTTCTCTCTATAATTCTCTCTTTCTCTCATTATCTCTCTCTCTTTCTCTTTCACTCTCTAATTCTCTCATTCTCTCTCTCTCTTTCTCTTATTCTCTCTCTTTCTGTCTCTCTCTCACTTTCTCTCTCTCTCAGTCATACACACACTTGTATTTATTAATAGTATAGCTATTGTGATATTTTCGTCGGTTGGAACTTAAAAGGATATCCTGAAGCCTTCACAACAACTTTTAAATTTCTGGATATTGAGTGCATTAATTCTGTTGTTGCTCTTTCCGCATCAATGCCACTCCTTTCTTCCAACGTTTCTTTTTCTTTTTTTAGTTCAGTTTCCATTTTAATGTTGTGTTTCACACTTCCATTTCCAGTTCTCTCCAAATATGTTCTAATGATTTAAATCCGGAAACTGAGATTGTGTTTTCAGATTTTATGAACAAATATAGAAACACAAGAAATTGACGTTGAAAATAATGTGTTTAGTATGAAAATCCTGTTTTTTTAAAAAGTTGTTTTCAATGCTCAATTTTCGGGTTGTTAATTTCAAAATATCATTAAAAATACTTAAACAAAGAACATGATTCATTCATTATTCATTATTTCGTCAATAAATACCAAATTTTATTTATTTATATGCACCTCCACATAAGAAAGCATGCGCCCTCCACATAAGAACACATGCACACCACACATAAGAACACTTGCACTCCTCACATAACACATGCATCTCACGCATAAAAACACATGCACTCCCTTCACACACATTCACCCCAAACATAAGAAAACATCACCCCATATAAAAACATATGCATTCCCCACATAAGAACATGTGCAACACCTCGCATAAGATGCACCCACACACAGAAGAACACATACACCCCACATATAAGAACACGTTAACCCCAGACATAAGAAAACCTCACCCCCACATAAGAAGACATGTACCCAACACATAAGAACACATGCACCCCTATACATAAATAAGAATACATGTACCCCACACATAAGAACACATGCACCCCCATACATACATAAGAATACATGTACCCCACACATAAGAATACATGTACTCCCCTCACATATGAACAAATGCACCCCCACACGTAAGAACACAGGCATCTTCTCCCCCACATAAGAACATATGCAACACCTCGCATAAGAACACATGTAGCCCACAGATAAGAACACATGTACCCTCCACCCCCCCCACACACACGTAAGAATAAACGTACCCCACATATAAGAACACATTCACCCTAGTAATTAATAATACAAAAAAAATTCGAAATTTAATAGAATGCCGCAGGTCTTATTGCTTTTTTCCTACTGCAACGATTATCTGCTGTAGTATGAACTTATTAAGATTAACATTGATGTTTCTAACTCATATTCTTTCAGCACACACCATGTCTCCACGGACCGTATTCTGGCACACCAAGAATATGGTCCACAATTCATATGGTTGTATTTGTTTGATCAACCTCAAATCCATATTGTCCTATCCCATAACAGTCGCTCTGTTCATCTTTTCAAGGATAACATACAAGTAAGAAACGGTCTTATTTCCTTCCGTTGTAAGCTCAGCCGAAATTCCCAAAGTCACACTGACACTTTCACCCGAGGTTTTAGAACGTGCATTTTGGTGTTCAGAGGTAAAACGAAAGGATGTACCGAATAAGGAGCCTCAGAGCATATCTCATGCCCCATAGTTATATTAGTGTTACATTTATTTAAATGAAATATGTATATTTTACAAGAAGAACATAATATTTCAACTTTTAGGATGAGTAAAAGGAATTGAAATTGTAAGCCGAAATTATGAACTTAGTGTCAAATTATTATGTTATACACGTTTCAAATAAGTGCACGAAAATACAAGGAATTCCCTACATTCTGCTTTAGATCATTATTCCACGATCAAAATTGTATTTACTATTTATTAAGATTTATTAACTCTTGAAACGTCCTGTATTGCGTCGACTTAGAAATTCAATGCAGTACAAATGAATAGTCACGAGCATTACAGAAGAAATAAGATCAATCCACTATAACAGCTCTTAGCCGCGAAAAACTAAAACAAAAAATTTTGAAATTTCATTTATTCATTTACATACAAAAGCTGTCTCTGCCTTTGAGATTTTCCCCCACTTCTCCAAGATTTAAATGTTAAATCAATTTTGTAACATTTGAACCTACAATCTTCCAATATTATAATTGCAATGTAAGGATAGCTGCATTTTTCTACTGATTTTCGTAATTGGCTTTAAAAAATGAAACAAATAAAAAAATATTTATTTTTCAAAACAATTCACAAGGTCAGAGTTTGAAATATTGATATCCTTTTGCTATGTCACTTTCCTTGATATGAAAAGTGTTAGACTAAGGATAATACACCTGACGCATAATATTTTTTCGCTCTTATCAACATATATTTGGCTTTAAAAAATGCTATAGTTATTTACGTGTTGCTCTTTGACATTAAGTTGAAGAGAGGGGAGAATAAATGAAAAATAGAACAAATATCAGTTACAATAAAAAATTTATTTACACTTGGTATCAATAACTACTTACCTTATTATTTAATATAATATTATTTTTATCGATAAATAAATATCGATCTTAGAATACAGATTCAGATTTGTTCCTACATAAAAAATAATACTTATAATATATTAATATTAATAGAAAAGAAAACATATTGTCTAAGGCAGTTTGATGTAGGACCTTATTCATTGTCCCTGGAATTGAATGATATTGAACATAAGAAACTTTATTTAGTTTACATGATAAATCCCTTTGCTGCCCATACCCATGCCACTGAAAATAATATTAAACGAAACCCTTCTGTCACACGAAATTAACGATTTTTTTTCCGCACTGAATTTTTTTCCGCAGCATTCTGTCGGATTCTTATCATCCTTAATGTATTTCAGGTTTTGAGGTTGAAATAATTTGATATATATTGAAAACATTTTAAATATCAAAAAAAGTTTCATTCTTTAAAGAATGTTAACAACTTTTTTTATTGCCACTAATTTGGTATTTGCTGCAATATTATTTGTTAATAACACATTTTTAAACTTCGTACGTCGAAGATCATGAACAGTTTTTATTTACATGTGGTTTTTTCTTAGCAACACCATTCATTAAAGCTAACCAAATTTTTTTTTTGACTTTTTTTATTATTAATGTTTTTTATAATTTATTTATTTATTAATTTTTTATATCAATAATTTTATTTAACTAAAAAACTGTCTAATGATTTTGCCGCCTTTAATAATTTATCGTTGTCTATCATACTTGTATAACAAATGTTAAAAAAATTTTAAAAAAGGAATCGAGAGAAGTAATATAAATCATATTGCTCAAAATTTCTTCCAATCCGAAAACATTGAATAATATTTTAAAATAGTACTACAACAACTTTCAAGGTGACTGTGCTCCTGTGGCCTAATGGATAAGGCGTTGGCCTCCGGAGCCAAAGACTGTGGGTTCAAGTCCCACCAGGGGCGGCTTATGTTTTCTTGCGTTATTTATTATTTCCCCATTATTTTTCGATGCAATATTCTGGGGAAAAAAAACCAACATTTTAATCTATGCAATCACTTTCTTTATTTATTTTTAAAGTTTATTATATTTTGTATTTTTATTCAATTCCCTAAAAAGGCATTTTCTTCTTTAAAGCTTTAAAAACTTTAAATCATTTTCTGTATGAGTAGAGATTTTACCGCTTTTTTAAAATAGTAGTTTGTCAATAATTTAAATAAATTAAAATAAAAATAATAGATTTGTAAGTTTTCTGCCAAGAAAGTTACTAAAACTTAGATTAAATCAAATTTATTGTTGTTAGAGTATTTAATCTATTGTAGTGTCGTGTTTTTTATATCTTTATTAACTGAAATGACTATCTGCCTCACTATAAAACATCAGTTGCAATAAAAAATTTATTTACACTTGGTATCAATAACTACTTATCTTATAATTTAATATAATATTATTCTTAATTAGAACGTCAATATTGTACATTAAAGATATAACTAATATGTACCAGCTTATAGGCGGGAAATTTAGTTTAAAAAAAATTTAATATTCAATGTTTAGATATAAATATAAGGAATTTATAATTAGCTAAAGTATTACAATATTTAACTGAATTTATATATCCTAGAATTTGAATAGTTTTCATGAAAAAAAAGGAAATAAAATTGATCAATTTTGTTTATTTATAAAATATCTTTAAGCGTATATTTTAATTGCTATATCTTTAAACTTATTTTTTTAATTACTAATTTTGATTTAAAAAGCAAATTAGAATAAATATTTTTCGCACAATAATGCAGTAAAAAATTCTAATTTGTAGCATAGTGTCGCCATCTGTCAATACTTTTCGTAATTTCAGTCACAATAAGTAAAAATTCTAGTTTCAAAGAATAGTTCAGTTTTGGGGCAAAAAACGATAATTCATGCTTTACGATAAGTAAAAGTAATTATTAATTAAATATATCAAAAAACTGTTAGTAGAAATAGTCTGGTTGATCTAAAGTTATAATAAAGACGGTTCTAGATTTCATATCGATAAAACTATCAAAAATGAATATATTTCTAAATTAATTCAATCTCAAAAATTCAATTATTCAAAAAAAAAGTTTGCTTTTGAATTAATATTAATAATACTTTTTAAAAACCAAATGGTTTTTTTTAAGTAACCAATTTCATAATTGTAGAGATTATCGAAACATTTTCTTTTCGACATTTGTAAAGAATATATATATAAAAGAATCATTTGGTTGAAAGCAGTATTTTTTCCCCCAATACTTATTTGCTCAAATTTTATATTATAATCTGATTTAAAAATAAATAAATAATATTTTTAAATAAGTTGATTAAATAATAATCGCATAATATTCCTATTCTATCATTTGGAAATGTAAAAACATCGGAATTATAATGTCTAAAGTCAGAATAATTATGGTTGATTAGTAATGGTAGGGGAAAAAGGGCATTAATACATATTATTTTTTGCTCTTTCATGCATAAATATACCAAGAGAAACTAATGCAATCGCAAAAAAAGGAGAAAAAATTAAATTTAAAATTTTCACTTATTTCCAAGTTTTAAATCTCCTTGGTCGGAAAAACATATTTTAGAATTATGTCTGTGAATAAATACGATAACTCCAAAAAATTATTTTGAACGAGACTGATGCACCAATACCAATATCAATTTGTATATTTCTTTCAAATTTTCAAAAGTCTATTCATAGGACACATAGCTATCCGAATAGGGGTTAATACGAAAAATACAAAACGAAAAGGCTGAAATGGATAACATCTGGCACATATATTTAACAGCTAATATATATATATATGTAAGAAATTTTTTTTAAAAAAAAATCTGTCAAGAAATTTACTCTCTGCTGGTCTGTGTTTTCATAAACATGTAAATACAGTAACTTAAGCAAGTCAAAAGTTATATGCACGGAGTTTGGTCTGGGATTTTGTGACTATGATTATAATTCCATGTCAAAATTTAGTTTTAATTGATAGGGGGGAAAAAAGACAATCAAAATATGCCTTCGGTTTTCTGGTACTTCTGTATTAACAATATCCCATGAGTCCTAAAGATCGCATGATATTTGGTTCTTTCGTAACTATTATTCACCAATGACATACTATTAAAAATACGCAAGTGCATTTACAGGGAGCCTGCCTAGGAAATGACTCCTCTGGTTACTTTCTCGCATTCAAAGTATGCAATGCTTAAAGGTATCGGAGTCAAAATAAATAAATAAATAAAAGACTTAGCTTTATTAACGTTTCTTTGTTGTTCTAGGGTTATTATGGAACGGAACTCGAAACTTTGAACAGCAGTCAGATGACGAGAACGACACTTGGGCTGGCACTACCCTCTCCACACCACACCAGTGGGAGGACGTTTGGGTCTGACAGATTTAACATGCAACAAGCCCCTTTATACGGCGCTTCTTCGGTAGAATCGGGTCTCGAACTTGAAACCCTTACCACCAGACCACCGTGGGTCCAAATGATTCTTGAGCTTTTCTAAATCCCACTAACTTTCTAGAGTTCGAAAAATGCTTTCATTTTTGGAAATTATATCTTACTATCTACCAGCTAGTAACTCATAAGCGCTTTGAGCTGGGTGAGTGAAAATTGGTATATGCAGTTTACACAAAATTTGCAGGTTTCTATTAAATTTCGAACGAAATCTGTTAGCAGAAACTGTGCGTGTCTGTCTGAGTGTAAGTGAGCTGAAAAATGCCTATATCTCCGTCTGTCTATGACAAAGATAACTCAAAAGCAGTTTGAGATAGACGTGAAATTTAATATATTATTTTTACGCTAAATTACAACTGTAATGTATTGATAGAAATCTACAAATCAAATTTGAGAGAAAATCTATTCAGATGAAGATAGTCTGATTGTTCGAATATAGATACAACACTACAAAATAAAGATAACTAAATGGATAAAATAGATATCAAACAAATATTGAGTCAATTCTAACAAGAGTTTAAATATCTGTCAGTTTGCGTTTAAATGCATTAATTCAACCATAACGACGACTTATATCAAATTTGGTATACAATTGTGGTTCTGTGTCAAATTTCGGTTTCAATCGGTTTAGAAAAACTGATGTTTAACCTACCTCAGTGTAGAGGATATTTATTCATCTACTTGGACAATCACCGACCATCTCAGAATCAACGGTTTATTTGATCTGGTCTGACTCCGACAGACCATGATGGAGATAAGAAGATGTTTAACCTACAGATCTACTTAAAAGACAAATTCCTCTTTATTGCAAGAAAGTTTGGGGGGGGGGGGTAATTCTTAAGAGTTTCATATTATTGCTCCTACTTCTGCAGAAATTTTATAGCCAGTGATTTCTTTGAAAACAGATCCAAGATGAATTGTGTATAAAGGAACAGATAAGCATAGTTCCTGAATTAAGTTTTAGAAGTAATTAATTGTTTATTCTGAGTGAATTCAACATGATTATTTATAAATATCATCTGAAATAAGGATGAAAAACTCCCCTTTTTTGTATTTTAATAAAATTTAAAGTAAATATTTGCAGTTCCTAATATATGCAAGCGATAAAGAAATATTCTTTAAATTTCAAATTTAGAAGCATTTTAAAATATTAAACATTGAAAAATTGGAAAGATTTTACAGTTTGCTTTCTCCTCCCCCACAAATTCTCTAGCTTAAGTGCTGTTTTACTTTTCGGATAGGTACATCATCCCTAAGACTATATTACCAAAAAATCATCTGTGTCTCATAATTAAGATGATCTCAGATGACGTAATCAGAAAATTTGATTTCATAGAGCGACAAAATATTACCTATTGAAATAGCGACGCAAATTGAGCTTCAATAACTAGAAAAAAATCTGGAGGCGTTGAACTTTTCAATGCAACTAAAAGTATTTCATTAAGACGAATATGTATATGTATGCATATAGATACTTCAGAAGGTAGAAATATTTATCTCGAAGTGATTTTTCAAAAATTTTAATTGATTAAAAATATCAAGTTCGGCGTTTTTCTCGCGATGACTCCCGAAAATACTAATGCACAACAATGTCTCGCATCATCTTAAGATTCAAAAAATTATCTTCTTCAAAATGCCATTTCTTTTTTGCATATAATTTCATTTTAATCGGTTTTAAATAATATTCTAAATGTATTTTATAATAACATAGTTCATCATTGAAATTCAAATCTGTTAATTTGTAATTTACAAATGTTATACGTTACGACATAGCTGCCTGTCATTCTGGGGCATTTGTCCCCATCTAAATAAAAAAATTCTGGTTTCATAGAAAACCGTTGGCCCGTAAGAAAATTAATCTCTTCATGGTTCTAAATAGATGAAAATCTAAGGCTGAACCAAAACTTATCAACCGAATTCGCCATAACGGGCTGATGGCATCTATGAGGCCGGAATTTTCAAACTGATTTAGGTTGTGACAAATGTCTCAGAATGACTGGCAGCTATGCGGTATGGTAATGAATTGCAAATACTTCAATTTCCGTTTTCTGCTATATCATACACAATTAAGCATATAACTGATACGCATTTAGATAAAAATAAATTGTTTCCGATTAAGAACACAAAAGGACGTGAAAATGCTATGAAATAAAAATGAAAAGCTTTTAAGCTAGTAATAAAAGACAAATGTATTTTTTTATCCCAATTTAATTCTAAAAAGAATAAAATGAAAAATGAACTAAAGGATTTTGTAAAGAAATGGAATTGTAATATTTTTATTTTATAAAATCCAGCGTTTAAGATTATTTCACATTCTCCCTAAATATATATCTTGATCAAATTTTCAATCGTTAAAAAAATACTTTTCATTCATCCACTCCAGTTCAAATACCTTTTTTAGCACTTGTAGTGGATGTCACTTGATGCCAATAGTTTTTTTTTCAAATATTAATTAAATTAGATTAATTTTTCATATATTTAATAGAGTTTTAGCAGTTTGCAATAAAAACTGAAATTGGCAGGCAGTAACTTAATCGGTAAAATGCGAGGATTTCAGCATTTTTCCTGTGAAGTTCAAGAAAGCAAGTTCTATTCTTGCAAACTTTTTTTTTTTTTTTTTTTTTGCTGTTTTAAATAGGAATTAACTTTTTTAAAAAAATATTATTTGTTTTTTAAACTTTATTGAAATTAAGAGAAACATTGCATGGTATTGATAATTTATATTTTTACATGATGTAAAGATGATTTTGATACTATGAATTCTCTCAATTTACTATACATTAAAAATTAAGATAACTTTAACCCTCTATTGGCCGAATTTTTGTTCAACTCCAAAAATAATTATGGGAACGAAAAATCAGAAATTATAAACCTGTATATGCAAATGAAAGCAAGTTTTTGTGTTTAAACAATTTTATTGCATTACAATCATTAATTGACTTTCAAGTCACACCAGACTATAAAATTTGCACTTCTGTTAATTATAGCTCATATAGGAGAATCGGACGTTGCATTTGGTGTAAGGCATAAATGTACATTCATCCATAAATATAAGTTTGGTAATCACTGACAAAAGCACGAATAATTTCAATAGGATCAAATTGTTTCACATAGTTTTACCGCCAACAGTTTACACAGCAATTATTTTGCTATTTCGAGTTGATGAGCCTAGCAATGATAATAAGTACAAGAATTGGTTGTCTTTGTAATGTCCTAGATTTAAGATTTTTGCACCATCTCATGGAAAAAAAAAGCTGTAATTATTTTGTAAAATGTCGATAAATTAAAATGTGTAGTTTCACATTTCCATAGAGTTAAAAAAATATATATTTCCAATTTAAATTTGGATAGTTAAGAGCTGCAACATTTTCCAGTGGATCCCAATTATATTTTAATTTTAAAAAATTAATCTATTCTGGTCATAACAACAACAAATTGTAAAAAGAAAAAATCATAAAAGAAACATTCTTCAGGAACCATTAATACAAAAACTTAAAAGTAAAACTATAATAGATATAACTGGATCAAAAAAATTTACATATTAGTGGCTTTATGCCTCCCCCCCACCAAAAACTGCTTTGATAAAGGACAGTCTTTTAGAACTACTGACTGTTGAAACAGAAAATCATTTATTGGATTAAAGGTATAATATACTTTTCTTTAGTCAATTAATTCATTTTTATAGAAAGTATATATATATATATATATATATATATA
>JAOUZG010007994.1:2945130-2996925 GCA_026289955.1 Argiope argentata | reverse complement strand
GGGGGGGAGACACGACATCAAATTCCTTCGTGACAAAGAAGAAAGAAACAGGATTATAAGAAAATGTATAATCCACACTTTCATCAAGCAGAGCACTTACTTTGAGTGATTCATCTTCAATCTCATGTGTTGTTTCATAAATATCTAAATCTATTGGTCCTGATGTAATTTTATGAGACCCAGATGGCATGAGCAATACAGTAAATTTAAATTGTGCAACAAATTCTCCTGTAAGTAGCAATAAAAAATTAAGAAATATCTCAATTTTTAAAATCAAAATGAGCATATTATGTGAATATATCATTAAGAGAAACTTGCCTTCTTTTTCATATAATACAGTGAAGGGTTCTACCAGCTTATGATTAACACATTCAACAACTCCCATTCGAGCCTTTTTCTCATCTTCGAAAGACCTAAAGAGAACAGTAAAATGTATATAATACGAGGTATATGATTATTTAAGAAAAAGAACATTTTATAAGAGCTATCAGCAAATTTAATGAAACTTGTTTTTTCAAAACATTTAGATCTTATTTAAAGAAAAAAAAACTACTACTGAAGAAGAGTTAGTGACAGAAATTAAAAATAGAATATAACAAGAAAATGGAATTTGGAAACAGTATGGGAAGATTTCTACTTAAAATATAAATTATTAAATATTGCTGTGAAAACTATAAGGCAATTAACAGCATAGTTCTTTAATAAAGTTAATCATGTTTTAAAGATATTTCTTTTCTGAAAAATTGAAATTATTATCAAAATTATATGTATAAGCTGTATGAAAATTATTTAAAAAACTGACTATTTGCTGAAAAACTTACAGCAAAATATATTTTAATAGCTTTTAATTTTTTCTTTTCTTTATTTTCAAAAAAAAATGATAAATGTAGAAAAACTTTTAACAAAGGCAAATGATGCTTTGGATTATTAGATACTATTAAATTAAATTTCAGATAGATTTATAATTTTATGTATCTGTGTTTTTTCCCCCATCCTGAAATATAATCTCAAACTCAATTTGAAGAAAATTATATTTTTGTTTTTCATAATTATTTAAAATAAAATGAAATGGTGAAAACTAATAATGAATCAAATTTTATAAAGATTAGTAATAATTGCAAAATCTTTTTGCTAAGTGAGTTGTAATGTTTTACTCAAGAATCTACTTGAATGTAATTCCTCTTATCAGAAGTTCAAACACATTCGTTTTTCTCATGCTGATAAGTATATTTTCAAATGATAAAGGTACATTTAATTCTCACAATAAACATACCACATTTTCTTTTAAAATATTTAAAATGTGACAATTATTGAAGAGGAAAACTGAAGAATAAACATGATCATAAATATTTAGACAAAAATATGCAGAAATCAAAGCATACCTTACCTTAGTGTAAAAGGCATATTTCCAAATTTCTTGTCTACTTCACTGAAAAAAGCTGCAAAAATATCAAAAATGTAATTATTTTCTAACAAAATAACTAAATAAATGATTCATGTCATTAGAATAAAAAATATTTATAAAGGAAAATAAATAACAAAACTATTTTCTAAAAAATGAGAAAAATCACATGAAGCTTTATTTACCCCTAGATGCCTTCATTTTGAGTTGATACACTTCATCAGTTTTTTTGAAAACTGTGGTCCTTGTATCCATTTCTCTTCCCTAAGAAAAATACAATTAATATTTAAAACCCCCTTTTTTTTCCCTTTAAATATATAATGGAGTTGAAGATTGTGATAAGTAATTTACCTTTCCTTCACCAGTACTAATAAGAACATCAATGGCGTACACTTCATGCACTTCAAATTCACATTTTTCATGCTCTTTCCTATAATAAATAAAAATGTCATACATACTAAATAATATAATACCATACAAATACATAAATATTTTTAAAAATTTAATCAAAAAAAAAAAGAGAAAAGAAAGATTTTTTTTCTATACCTCTGTGCTTCTGTGGGATTTTGAATAATGGATTTTTCTCCATCTATCCTAAATTGTTTCAATTGATGTGAGAGCATTCCTGAAAATTTGAAGTGAAAATGTAATACATATATACATAATGCCAAGAACTTATTTAGAAAACATTTATCGCAAGCTTCTAAAATGTCTTAAGAAATATACAGAAAATGTTTTATTTATATTTATACACATTTTAACTTCGTCAAACAAACTTTTTAAATCATACATTAATTCAAAATAATTTAACCTTCTTAAAAACTTTAACTACATTTGATTTGTTACAGATGTCAGAAAAATTTTTTTATGTTCTTGATAAATATTATTTTAATATTTTCAGAGCCTTATTATCAATTAATCGAATTTAATTCCTGAGCATGATATAGTAACAAATTTGGGAAAAAAAACAATGATGTCAAGATATAATAATTATTAAAGATTAACATAAGATCAGAAAATTTATATAAATTCATATTATATTTCTAAGATGGTTTTCAATAATTTGATATAAACAAATACAAAGGAATGTATTTCTTAAATTTTCTGAAATAATATAGATAGCTATCATACTAGAAGTTGAGAGAAGATAATACAATTCTTTTTTTACTTTTTGTAAAAAAATGCCAGTCAATATCCCATCATTACAAATAATGACATATAATGAAGACTTTAACACTAAAGAGATTTAGAATTTATCAAAATAATGAAATATCTTAATTTCAAACTAGAATATATTCATTTTTACAGCTAACAATTAATTATAGAATATTTAAAAAATATGGCATATATCTATATTTAAATACTCAGAAAACATACAAAAGAAACCTCACTCTTTATTAGAGCTGTACTTTTTTGAAAGGTTGATTTACTCTTATCAGTTCTTATTACTCAAATAATAACAAATTTAATTTAAAATTTAGAACATAATAAAAAAAATGTCAACATGATAATTGAGAATTACTTTTCTAAACCTAGAAACATAATTGTTGTTTCTAGCCATAATTTGTACTTAAAAATTTATCAAAACACACAAAAATAATATTTCTCCAGCAACAGAGATTTGTTAACACTTACCTTCGACAGGTTTGCATTTGAAAGACTCAGCCATTTTCTGAATTGTTTCAGTCACAGTATTATTCTGTAGAGGGAAAAAAATAAAATAATAAATAAATAAAAAATTACAGTGAGTTTCAAAAACGAGAGAGAGAGAGAAAGAGAAAGGAAAAAAAATTAAGTAATTAATTTGAACACAACACAAAATTATTACAAATGCTTTGATCATAATAGTAACAGCAGAATTAACTTGCTACAACATGCTTAAATATTTTAAAGGCAAAGCATTAAAAATAAAATTTAAAATGGAAAAGAAGGCAACTAGAGATATAAAAGCTACTTCTAGTTAATTTTACATCTGTATCAAAGATAATTTTAAAAAATTCAAAGGAATATTTAAAAAATAATAATTTAAAGAGAATAATCAGCACACAGCACTTACATCTCCTGCAGGTTTAACAAGACGTAAAGCAGATTCAGCAGCGTAGTAAGCAGCATGAATAACATCAGCTTTTCTACCAGTGACCTTATTATCCTGTCAAGTAAAAAAATCCAAACATTTTAACATAATGTAAACACATTTAGAGAATTAAGAATCCAATTTGGATTATATTTACCTTAGATGCTCCAACAACTACAGTATGTGCAACAACAGCAACAAATCCATCAATATGAGCACCTAAATCCCTAAAATTATAAAATGATTTGTAGTAGCTTTAAAAAAAATCACAAGTCCAAAATTTTTAAGTATACTTCAAATTTGCTTTTAAAGTAACAAAGTAAATTTTTTGGTAATAATTTTATTCACTGTTAACATATATTTCTCAAAATTTTAACCTACTGATGTCTTAAAACAAAATAAAATAAGTTAATTACTAAATATGGTTGCTCACAAATTTTATATTAAACAGATATTACAATAGCCGACTGCATAGTCACTAGACTACATAGTCTACAATAGTCAAATGGGTCATTCAAAATTTTTACAAAAGCAATGATTGTAAAACTATTTCAAAAGTTTGGAAAATTATCAGATTTATTACAATTACAGATAAATTAGAGCAAAAATGAAATATACAAGCATACATACATTGTATGAGAGAAGAGATCTTAGTATAACAGAAGCAAGATGTACAGTTTTTAAAATAAGAGTTGCAAGGTAAATCTAGGTATATAACGGCGTTATTTTTTGGTGTATTTTTGTTTTGATTGTTTATGATTGAAATTATCTATAATATTTAAGAGATAAGAAGACTTTATCCAAGAAAAAGAAATAGAATTCAAAATATGATTATATAAACAAACATGGGTAGCTAAAATATATTTAAGTTAAATATTAGAATTTTGCTACAACTATCACTACACATTTTATTAGAATAGAATGAATCTAATCTAAATGAGTTAACTTCCTAAAAATATAGTAACAACTTATTATTACTTACAATTTTACCATATCACCATCCTTTAAAATATAGTCTGCCTCACTTTTCAAAGGTGAAAAATGACAAATACAATTGTTTACAGATACACATGTAGGGAATGCAATTCCTGAAATAAAATTCATGATTTTCAATCAATTTGAAAATATAAAACATTTAGGTCACAAATATAGTAAAAACACTTTTTGAAAAAATGAAAAAGATCAATATGATTGAAAAAAGAAGGTTAATGTGTTTAAGAAAAGAAAGATAAAACATACAGCAATCAATCACTAATATGTCTTTCTTTTTTAAAAAAAATTAAATAAATCAATCTCTAGCAATTATTTTAATAAAAAGAGTAATTGTTAAAAATAACCAATTGTCATATGAATGGATTTTCAATAATTATAAACTATACAATTTAAGATAAAATCAATTTATTAACATCACTGATTTTGTATTTGATCTCCTTATTGGATCTACAACAGATACAATATTTTTCTGGTTTATTTCAATTAATTTAACTTTTTAACTACAAATTTTGCACAGGTATCCTTAAGTAATATAGAGTATTAAAGGAAAAGAAGAATGATTTGCAATTTAAAATAAGTTTACTTTTACAAATAAAATAAATTTAAAATATACAGTAACAGAACACAGCAAATCTATTGCATTCATTAACATCAATTTACAACACTCTGTAATCAATAGAAGCTTTAGAGCAAACAGAACATTGCAAAGGAAAGTAAGTCAGAAGGGTGCATATATACATTCTGGACATTTAATGCATCAGCTGTGCAAGATGTATATATACAAGCTTGTGGAAGTTAAAGATTAACAATATAAAAAAATAATTTATCTTATAATCTATCATTTTGAGAATTTATATATTTTTCCTTTAGAGCTATCATCTAATAATTATTTAGTTCAGGAACTTGATTTCACTACGCACAAAATGAAACACAATAAATAAAATTAATAAAGTTAAACAAGCCACCTTATGTTTCACAATACTAATACATAAAACTATAGCTATTAACATAATAAAACTATAGTTATTATATAGAATAATATTTAAAAACAAACAAAAAGTCCTTTTTTAAAATCAAAAATATTTTTTAATCAATATATGATTGCTCCTCTTATTACAACATTTGGTACTAACGTATTAGACCATCAACAACAATGGTTTAGTAACTCATTGGAGACAGATTCACATTTTGGCGATAAACCGTCGACTTCAACAAAACCAACAAAATAGCAAACAAGGTTTGAATAGTTTTTTTAATAATAGCAACATTTTACCATTATTGGCGGTTTAGCAACTCATTGACGACGCCTTCAATAGATTGACGGTGTAATATGTCAGTTCCCAATATATGTATATTTTTTACTTTTTGAATCAGTTTTAAGTTAAATAAAATTAAATTATAATATAACACATATTTTTCAAATAATAACATCAAAGTTGACCAAAATATCTGCCATCCCTACACGTTTTAAGAAATAAAGTTTCAGCAATATTTAAAAAAAATTCATCTCTCAATAACATTTTTCCAAAAATACTACACATAATTTATAAGTAAACCAATAAAATTTATAAGAGGCAAAAAAGGTCATAATTAAAACAAAATTTTTGTTTATATATTTGAATACATAAAACCCATTAAAAATATGTATAATTTTTTTGCAAGATATTTTTTAAATACTTGATTGTGCATAGATTAATAATGCTAAATTGGGCAAATCAGTGTAAAATCAAATTTAAAGACTCTTAGCAGAGCAAAAATTAAAAACACCAATAGGATTTCAATGGAAAGGAAGTGTTTCACAATGTACCAAATTCTAAAAATAAAATCCTGTTAATGCCAAAATTTACTAATTTAGACAGATTTCTAATCAAACACATACATACAAAAAAAAAAAGAAGCTTATTTTCCTAAAATTTTTATATACATAAACAAGCATTCTACATATATAAAATATCTGACATAATAATAAAAGATTAAAATGAAATCTCCTATGCATATTTCCATATATCACGACAGAAAATAATTTCTTGAATGACCAAGCACCATACACTCGTAAAAGTTAAATATTTTTATCTGATGATGATGATGATGTCGTGTCCGATTTTTACTGCGGAAAGAGGGGTGCAGTAGCTTCTGAGGGTATGAACTCCTGAGCACCCGAGGGCAGAAGTCTGACTTCTAGCTCAAATGAAGATGAAATACACACACATACGCTTGCACAGCCCCTTTTTACAGGGGGGCACATTCACATATCTCACAGATAGCACACAGAAGAACAACCATGCCCAAACCGGGACTCGAACCCGGGACCTCCAGAACACGAGGCAGACGCGCTACCTCTGTGCCAGCAAGCCGGCATATTTTTATCTATTTTAATTGTTTGATTGAATTAGTAACTTTAGTATTGCAAACAACAATAATAAAAAAATTTTGTTTTGCATTTATTGATAAAAAACATCACATTTACTATTTAATTTATTTCATATAATCACATGCACAAAATGACATTTTTCTAGGTTTTATTTGATGTAGTAATTAACTTATTTTTTAAAATTGGAGCTTTTGTAAATGCAATGGCAACACATTAAAAGTCGATTTTTTGAGATGGTCATGATGATAATAAAATTTCTAATTTTTAAGTATGGATTTTAATGCCAAAAGCCTCATTTCCAAAACAAATTGTTCTGATATGGTAAAAAAAAATTATTATATTTTTGAAAAAATAAGTGTAAAATTTTCTTTAAAAAACAATGATTTATTAATTATATTTAATATTATGTAATAAGTGCCATTTTTAATTCTACCTGAAAATAAAGCTATTATTAGCATGTTTTAATTAAAAAGGGATTAACATTTATAACCCACAAGTAGAATAAAAATAAAAAATAAATGTTCAGTTTTTAATCAGTGCTATGTTAAATAATTATTTGTATACCTTTTTTCATTTCTTTTTCTTTTTTGAACACTTTGCCAGTTTCTTCTAATAACAATTGGTCCCCAGCTTCACAAATAGAAATAACGCTTGCACCAGGTTTGCACTTTTCTATTAGTTGATTCAATACTCCTGCGAAAACAAATCAATATATTCACTAACCATACATTATCTGGTGTTTTTATACTGAAATAATACATTCAGTTCCTATTGAACAATAACATTATATTATGTTAACTTATATTTAACAATAACATATAGCATAAAAGATTGCTGTTTACCTATTAGAAAAAACAGTAACTTTTATCAATGTTTTAATTCCATGTGATTTACAACCTTTCAGTAGAATGATACAAAACCTATTCAACATATTCATTAGTTTTATTGGGAATATTAAATATGCATTCTGTAAGAAAAATTCAAATAATAAAGAAATAAGAGATGAAAGAAGAATTAAATTTATCTGGATGCATAGTTGTAAAGTACTGCAAATGACAGACAATTAAAGTAACTAAGCACTAGGGATTAATTTAATCCTCAATTTCAAATAACAATAAATAATGCGCAAATTTTCCTACAGAAATAACACAAGATCTTGCTCTCCAAAATGAATGATTAATATTGTCAAATTCAGGATGAAGAACTGTGTCTGTTCTAAAAATGCTTTTATTGACACACTTGTGTAGTTTCCAAATTTATATACAACAAAATATTAATCACAGCTAAGTAATTCACACTATTTGAATTGTTCATCTAAAAGGAAAAGTATCTATCGGCATTATTATGGAAAAATTGTGATGTTGAAATAGGAACTGTATTTAATTCTAAGTTTATTCTTCACTAATAACATATACAAATCTAAAATAAATAATAAAGATAAAATTATTTTTCCATATAATTTTATCTTTCAAACTGGAGGGGGGGGGGGACCCTGTTTTATACTTTGATTTTCCTTTGTAAAGAGGTTCAAAACTACATCATAACCTTGAATATTGGGGTCAATAGAGTACAAATCAATGCTTCAGTTGCGTGATGTGATCAGTTTTCACACAAATTATAAAAGTCAGAGCTACCAACGAATTTTGCAAATAAAAATGCATTTTTTAAGAAGGCGAAATTTCTTGAAAAATGAAGAATAATTTCTTGAAAATGTGTTTTTTGAAAGTAAGAAAAAATAATATATTTATATGACTTGTGAAGTTACGGTGATCAAGAAAACATCTTTACAATAAATAAATGCCCTTTCCCTTCCCCAAAAATTATTTTAATAATATATTCACGATTTACAAACAATCATATGTTTGATAAAAGCACATGGCTCTTTACGAAAAGTGATACACCGGCATCGGTGCTTTGCAAGATCTCTAACTTTTTTTTTTAATGATCTTTATTTTGATTGCATGGTCAAATAGCAATACTACTTACTAGTAACCATCTCCCCTGCCATTTTATACTTGGTTACTACCAAGTCTAGGGCTATTGTTGGTTCTCCGGAGTCCTCTTTATCCGCCATTTTCGACACACACTCGTTACAAGATACACGATTCAAATAAATGTTGCCATTTCATTCCCTTGAACACTGCTCTCCAAAACTTGATGGGTACAGTTTCGAATTATGTCTGAAAATCGAAATTCTAATATTATCACTTCGGCTCATATAATTACGCATTAGCCTTCCTTATTTTCAGATTAAATTTAGAATTTCTAACTTTAATATTTAATAAAAATTATTAGATCTATAGACAGAAAATGTGTAATTTTAAGAGTTTGACATAAAATTAGAAAATAATTTATTTACTGGTTGAATTGAATTCTTTTATTTGAATAATTTATTATTTCAATTTATATATTCTATACTTCTTATCAGTTTATGAATTTCAATAAAAAAAATTGTTTCCTCAAACTTTATACTTTTTGGTGACGCACTGTTTGTTGGTGTTTTTAGCTCATGGACTTGTGGTTTATTTTATTTTATTTTATTTCGTGGGGAAAAAGAGAATAAATAAACAAATCTTGTAATTTTCTTTCGATAAGCATTTATTTTTATAATTTGTCATTAAAAAATTATGTAAGAAATAATTTTTACTTTAATAATTTGAATCAATTAGATGAAATCTCATTTCGGTAGGTGATGGGAAAATTAAAAATATTTAATTCTTATTTGTTTTTTGACTGATGGTCAAAGTTTGGATATAAAAAAAAGGTATGATCATTCATTTATTATTTTATTAAATTCCGACAAAAGAAATTTTTTGAAGACTATTGACACTTATAATTGCGTAACCCCAAATTGCATTATATTTAATTTTGTTATCATATTTCTTAGGTGCAGTTTTTGATTATATTGCTTAATCTTTTCCTTCTTCTCAATTACAAGTTTCATGCAGTATAAAACAAAAATTATAACATACTAATTTTTTTTTGCTTAACATTTTCTAATTTATAGTGAATTTTCATTTGGTACAATCATTAATGAAGTAATTTCAAACATCATAAAAAAATTGACCTATATTAAAATTCTTCTTTCACAAAAATATTTTTGTATGTTGATTATGTTTTAAAACAAAATTACCAAAAGCTTTAAAGCATTGCCTCTTTAATGTGAAACATAATTCTTAAAAATTATTTAAAAGGAAAGAATTCTTATTATTCTTGAACAGTTCAAATGAAGTCCTTGAACTCAAACCTATTAATAATCATAGATTTTTGAGTTGATAGCCCAAGATTTTTATCCTGTGTATAGCAAAGAATGATCTTGCATTAAATAAAAAAAGTATAATTTAAATCAGTCTTTTAAAATATACATATTATTCAAAGATAACTTAAAGTAATATTACAAAATATATTGCATATACCAATCTTTTATTTAAAAAAAATGGGAGTTTATATTAAAACCACAATTAACTTGGATAACCTTTGAAAGTGACATGCTTACAAAAAAAAAACTTTACAGTATCAACATTTCTTAATATGTACATGTATTGCTTTATTTAAATTCATTTTTTAATATTAGTATAAAATGTATTTATTGCAAAACGAATTCTTAATTTTTAATGGAAGTTACATTGTGTGAAGGTAATCTTAATTTTTACATATTATAATAATTAAAATAAAATACATATTTATTTAATCTTTGTACTTATTTTTTGTTTATTCTTTAGACCATTTCTTCTTTTCATTTATGCTTTTTATCAATTTAATATTTAAATGAACATAATAACATGCATTAAATTGGTATTCCATGATGTTCTGGTAAAATGTGTTTCCAATTATTGTTAAAAATTATACTTTTTGAATTTATTGGTATAAAAATTTCAATATGGTGTAGCATTATATTTAAGAAAATATATGAAAGATACCATTATAAGTCTATCTGGATATTTATGTGCACACTTATTTATTTTCAAGTAGTCTAGTTAAAGCTGTTCGTATCATAATGTATCCTCTTGTCTTTACTAAAATAATTAAATTAGTTACAATTAACGGCTCAGCTTTACTGTACGGTCACCCTTGGCAACTTTTTCAAAAGTTGGCGATAAATAAGTTTTTTTTGGCAACCTGCCGAAAACTGGAATTTCCCCAGAAATTGAGTTTCCCCATTTCGAACTTCGGTGATATATTGTGAAGTTGATTTTGTCTTAGCTCCCACGTTCTTTGAATTTTATTGTGATGGCTGCATGGGGAGAATGATGTTATGTGGTATGATGAGCATGTGAATTTAAGGTATTTGTATGGATTGGATGAAAGGAAAGAGACGTTTGATTTTTGTATGAAAGCGGGGTTGATTGCGAATAGGTATGAATGTCCGAAATGTAATAAAGATATGAAATTGGTTGCAAGGAAAGATGTTAGTGATGGTTATGAATGGAGGTGTAAATCTAAGGTGAAAGGAGAGGAACATGATGTTACAAGGAGTGTTCTAATTTTTTGATGCTAATATGCCTTACATTTCTTATTTCCTAACATAACCCATAAAAGCTTTGCACTTTTATTTTGTTACAATCCAGAAGTTCGTTATTCCTCTCCGAAACTTTTCAGCCATTTTCTATGCTCTGTTTTAATTGGTTATCGCTTCGAAGTCGCCAGAATGGCGACTTTTGGCGGGATTTTGAAAAAGTCGCCAAGGGTGACCGTACAGTAAAGTTCTACCCATAGTTTAAAAGTAGACTTTGCTATTATTGTATTTCTTTCTTTGTAATTCCTTCTATATTTATATCTTAATCTCTTTTTTAAAGTTGTATATTCTCAGATTCTGTTTTTCTGCCTTTAAAGGGCAACATTTCTTTTATTAAGAAAATACCTAAATGTTACTAAACATATCTTTTTTTTAAATGGAAGTTTTGCCAAATATTTTATTAAAGTATCGAGACCTACAGATTCCTGACCATTTCAAAAGATATTGAAATTATTATGAATTTGAGCTCACTTAACAATAACTTTACACTCACGTATTCTATCATCATTTTTTTTTAATGGATACTTTCTATTAGCCCAACACCAGCAAAAAATTGCCAAATAATCTAGAACTCCGCAAAATTTCTTACAGCGATTTAAAAGCAAAAAATCACCCAATTCCTTCGGTGATTTTTCGCTGGTGCCTGGCTAATGGAAAAGTACTTTTTAATATTTGCAGTATTTGTGTTTACACTTTATTTAAGAATTCACATAATTATTATCTAACGTAAATGATATATAGAAAAATAATCAGGATATATTTTTATCATTGCCATAGTGATTTATTGATTGGATATGTAAATAGATAATTCTAAACACCATTTAAAATTTTATGTTATGTTTCAAAATTTATTTGAATTCAAAGTTTGTTTTAGATAATCTCTCATCCCCCCCCTTTTTTGCTTTATTTTTTTAATATTATAAAAGCAATGCATAATTAATGCATTTAAAAAAAACAGAGGATAATAAATGTTTATCACAAAATTCCTATATGTCTTAAAAATTCTTTGAATTTTTTTTTAAATAAATACAGCCACAATAGATTTTTTTTTTTGAGGTTATTAAAATTTTCTTTGAAAATTACTGAAATTATACAGACAATTTATTAGGAAAAAACAATTATCTTGAAAAAACAAATATCTAATGCTCATCATCAAAGTACATAGAAATGACAAATAAAAAAGTAATATCATATTTAAATATAGATATTAAAAATGTGTGATTTAAATTTTGATTTGCATTTTTATGTTTAAAATATGAAATTTTATAGTACTTGAATTTTTAAAAAAAGAAAGAAAAATGCTCAAAAGTCTAATCTTTAAAAAAAGAAATTATTTACTTTACTGTCACAATATTCCATCTGAAGGTTGTTGTGCTGATTTGATTTTCGCGAAGAACATTTTCAGAATAATCAGAAAGGAATTCTTTTTTTTTCACAGTAGTTTCAATTTGTTATTTTTAAATAGATCTCCTTCCATAGTGATCATAAATTAAATTTCATAGATATATATTAGTTGTATGCAGTCTACTTGATTTAAAAATAAATTAAATATCTCTAACTATTAAAAATTAATTTATAATGATTTAAAATCTTGATCTCTCTTCTGCTGTTGATCAGTTGCAATTTTTGCAAATGCACTTGCATAAACCATCTGATGAAAAGATGCTGAACGTTTTCCTACATACACATTTTTTTTCTTTGGAAAGGCAGGCAAATTATTCTTGAATTTTTAATGTATAGAGAATATCATGAACTCACATTGTATAGTTTTGCAAATTAAAGTTATGAGATTTGATTATAAACAAGTTTAGAAAAATTTACATAGAAGAAAGCTATTTGGGATAATCTTGTATGACAAAAAATAATAATGATTTGAAGACTTTGTTGTTGTTGTTTTTTTTGCATTGTACAATATTTATATACATTTTTGTAAAAGTAATGCATTTATTTGGGACAATATAATTAATTTCTTTTTTTTAATGTAAGTTTTTTGTGGTTTTTCTTTTACTGTGTACAAAGCTTTTGTCTCATTTATGTGAAACTTGCTGGATACATGGCATAGTGCCATAAAAATAGTGTATTTATGGTGAATTAATTATGCATATGCAATTTATAGTATCCCCCTATTAAAGCCAGATATATCGTGAAATTTCTATAAAAATTTCATTTACACTCTGAGTGCAGCTAAATCATGAAAGTCAAACTAAAAAGTGTCAGTCTTGAATCAATTTTTAATCTTAAATTGTATAATAAGCTTAACGGCCTTGCATATTTATAAATTAAATACCTAATTTAAATTGTTTTATACCAAGCTTCATAAATAATAATTTTTATTATATTATTCCCATTATTTCGTAAATAAACAAAACGATTAACAAAATTTTAAAAATATTTATGCATGTTTAAAATATTTTATAAAATTTTAAATAATTTCATATTAAATAAAATATTTCATCATTTAAAATAAGTTTTTAAAATAATTTGCATGATTGGAAATATTTCCAACATAAATAAATATTTTGTAAAGAAATAAAGTAGATAAAGTCAGGTCATTAAGTGCTTGTATATTCCATGTCCAAAAGTTATAACAGTAAACTATTAGTCCTGAATAATATGTATTCTTAATTACTACATTCTAATTCTAATGTAGGTTTTTATATAAATGGTATTTACTGAATAAAAATGTTAAGTTTTTATATTTACCCATAAAAATAAATGACCATGCATTTTGCATTGCCGTACACTACAGTTAACTTTTGATCTTGAATGTTATTTATTGTTTATTGCCTTGATTAAAAAAGAAAAGAAAAAAGAATGTAACTGTTTGGTCTAACTACAGTGAATTTATCTTTTCTGTTTTGCTGTATAGTAACCGTTCAACAGCACAACCGTTCATGGCCATATTTAGTGCATGAGCAAATTCTTCTACTTTTATTTATTGCAAAATTATGACAATATGTGCTAAAGATTTCATCAGTACATGAACTCTATCCATATTATAATTAAATTTATAAATTAGACTGTTAGGTATGCAACTTTTTCTTTTACGAATATAAACATTTTGTTGTTAATTTGATTTTTTAATAAAAGAAGAAGAAAGTAAGTAAAGGGAAACAAGTTACAATGAATTAAATATTTTAAGGATATAAATTAATATTTTTCTCCTGTTCTATAAATTTTCTTTATTTCATCAGAAAGAGTTTTTTCTACCTAAAATACAGAGAAATCTGCTTTTTTCCCATTATCAATGGATTTTGATGTTAAGGTTGTAAGTTCAGAGAAATTATTTCTTTTACAGAATAATGATACAGATAAGTGCCCAGCCTATCTATTTTAAAACATGGTAATTGAATTAATTATAGCAAATACTTTTTTTTTTCAAAATGTATGAAATGCATTGGTCATAAAGACTGGTCAGGTATTAGTTTCCAGGAATTTTGGGTCCTTTCTCAATTTTGTATGATTTCTAATAATTCATACAATTTAAAGAGAGAGAAAAAGGCAATTTTCATGAATTTATATAGATTGACCATTGGATTCAAAACATGATTTTGCATCACAGGGCCAAGTTATCTTATAAATAACCATCCCCCCTTAAATCATTATGATTGTTTTATTTTTAAACAAATTTTATTATTTGATGCACCAAATTATATCCATAAATATTTAAACATACTATAGCATTTATTTTTTTAAAATGATTTTTACTTTTTTTTTCTTTTTTATTTTAGTTGAGATATATGAATTAGAAGATATTTGTATTGATTCTTGTGTTTGCATCAAAATCATAGTATAAAGTATGCCATGAAGTTAAAGGATTTGATTTTTAAAAAAATTAGTAGACTAAATGATTCTTTAGAAATAAATGCCTTCTGGTTATTATTTTATATATTTTAATTATGTTGTTCAAGAATTATATATATATATATATATATATATATATATATATAATTACATTAATCATGTTATTTTATTTAACAGAATTTGAATTATTTAATAAACTATGTCTACTAATCAACCTTGGACGGGAGATGCTATTGATGTAGCTCTGGCTGCTGATTTTGAAGGTAGCTTGTCATGTTTAGGTATTGAACTTGGAACTGAAAATTATGACATGAGGTAATTTGCTTTGATAATTTTTTTCTGTTCATTTATAACATTTTTTTTTATTTTACATTTATAGATATTGCATACTTTTTTAATAAACTGCTACCATTCTTTTCTTTTTGATTATTATAATTTCATGGTGCAAGAAATTTCCTCTTTACTCTCATTAATTTTCTAAATAAATAATTGACAAGTTGAATTTTTTTAAAAAAATTATTTGATAAGATTGTTTCACTTTTTAGTCTGGTAGGAGTATATATACAACCTACGTTAAGTAGAAATTTCCTAAAAGTTTCTTTAAAGTTCTTAGGATGTTTGTTTCTTAAGATACATCAATTACTATATCATCAATTATAATATTTATCTGTTTGTTATTATTATAGTGCACCTCTACATTCTTTAATCCAGAGTGTGTCTAATGGAGATTATACTGGACCTCATGAAAATGGGTAAATATCCTTTTATAGAGAAAAATTGTTATTATTTTAAAAAGTAGAAACTAAATACAATCATGTAATAGTAATTCTAAAAATCAACATAATTTTTTTTTCCATTAGCAACAACATATATTTTACATCCATTGCTAAATGATTTGTGGTAAAAAGAATTTTATCTTATATTTAGTTTTTTCCTTGGCTTTTTTACAAACAGAATGATTATATTTTTTTTGTGTGATTAAGCAATTTTAACATAATAAAACATTTCATATATTGATTCATAAGAGGAGTTATTGTTAAAAGTGTATTTAATTTTATTTATTATTATATGCATTTTTTCCTTTATATTTTTCTCCATCAATTATCTGACAGGACAAAATAGCAAGTAGAAACAATGCAAAAATAAATTGATCTAAAGTAGTTTTCATAAATTAGATTTTTGCTATCTCATTTTCATAATGAAACTAATTGCAGCCCAATTAAGAGAAATCAATTGTTTAAATGAAGTATTAAATAACTAATAATCAAAATCATTGGTGCTTAAAAATTCTTAGTGCAACAAAGTTTATCGACATTGTTTAGGTTTATATTGATTCCCAATGTAAGCTGGAGAATTTGAAAGAAGGCCATATAATCTCAATTTTGTTTTGCGTGACTGTACTTGAAGTTATAACATACAGTTTTTTAAAAAAAATCCCTAGTTTAAAGTTTAACATAACTTTCTGTTGCTTTTCAAACAATAGCTGCTTTATAGTTTTTGAAACTTAGCTATAAATTACTTTTCCAGTGACACTTCTTCAAGAGAGAGTCCATTTCCTCCTGTAGAGCCAATAAGAAACATGTATTCCACTCAGGCTAAGAAAACTCGTCTTGCTTTGAGTGCCGAGGAAGATACATCAAGTGCCATTAAACGTTTTTGTACTAGTACTGAAGATAAAGAAAATAGTGATAGCTCTCAAAGCTCTAGGTATGTTACAAGAGTGTTCACCTGGTGAAATTTTAAGAATTTTTACCTGTGTATAACAGTCCTGTATAGTATTATTGTCTTCTTTCACTCCCTCTCCATTTAAACAAATTGAATTAAAACAAAATTTTATGTATCACTTTATATGCATTGCAATATTGCGTTTAAAAAGAAATTATTCTACTATTCTATTGAATTTTTTTAATAAATGCGATGAAATAAAATCAGTTGAAGATTTAAGATACCATCTGTCTAATTTATGAATATATATTTGTGAATTTCTCTCAAATATTATCTTTTTCTCAATGTATAAACATATTTCTCAGTGTTTTGGATGAGCTTTTAAAACTCTGTTCTGAAGATTTAAATATTACTCATGAAAATCAAATTTAAGTTTTAATGCCAAAATTGTATGCCTTGTGCGTGTTAAGTTTCTTCATAAAAAAGTTTTTAACAAAAATCATTGGCATTAATATTCTGCTAAAATGTTTTTCCTTTCACTTTTCATTTAGAAGTACTTTTGGATTGTTTCTGTATGTATTTTTTATAGCTAGCTGTATAAAGGAAAATGGGATGCTTTTAAGTAATTATTAATTCTGTCCTGCCCTGTTAGATTATTCATATAGTGCCTAAATTAACTCAAACTGTATCTGCTATTTGGAATTTATCTATGGTCTGTTTTCTTCATTTTGCTTTATATAATTTATTTATTCCCTTAAATAAGGAGATCAATGTATTACTTTTCATTTTTGAATGAAATATTTTCAAACTTAGTTCTTTAAGCAATCTTCTGTACTATTGTTAAAAAATATGATATATGTTTCCAGTAACGAAATGAATAGTTAAAAATAGCTTATCGATGAAATAAATTCATCGTGTTTTTTCCTTTGTATGTTATTGAAATTACGTTTCAATGTTTAAAAATTTTTTAAAAAAGACAAAGTTTTAAAGAAATCAGCTTAAATATTTTATATTTGTAATATATAAAACAATTAAATTGGACTGTTTTGTCAGAAACTATTCATTTAGATTTTTTTCATTTAATATTATTTATTTATTCTTAAAAATATCTGCTCTGTTACAATTTTAAACTAATCTTTTTTCTGCATGCATAACTCCATAATAAATCAGCTGAAAACCAGAAAAATAAATTCTGATTCTACTTTTTTCATTTATTGTAAATGTTGTTATCTATTGAATCAAAAGAAAGTGACATAATAGTTGTCATTATTATTACTTACCATGTTTTAGCACGCTTTTAAGCACAGTTTTTAGGTGAAACTTTAAAATTAAAAACTTAAAATGTTTGTATTCCAAGGTTGTATCCAAACAGAAAGAATCTTTTACCAAAGTCTAGTTAAAAATAAAACAATAACTATCTATTTGCTAGGTTTAGATTTTTTATTCTTGAGAGGTTTACAATAAAGTTCATCTTTAAAGGATGTTGGGGGGGGGGGAATAACAGATTGTTTACAAAAAATGAATTTGTTCTCTCTTGGTTTGGTGTTGGGGTTATGCTATTTTTGACTGCTAATTAAACAAGGAGATTTTAATTCTTAATATATCTTTTTAAAAGTTAAAAATCAAGAAATAAAGTTCAAAAGAGATATTCAAAGCCATTTGAAATTTTAAACAATTTTAAATTTGCTACATTATTTCTTCTTTTTCCATTTTATTTATTTATAAATGATTGAATGCCATCATGACGGTATTCAATGCCATTCTATTTTGGTGGTTTTCTTTGAGGAAAGAAATTTTGTTCATATAAGAGTTATTTTATCCTTTCTCATAAAACTATTTATTTGGTGATGTTTAGTTTTCTTAATTGATTATTCAAAATAATTTTTTGAAACTTATTAGTATTCTTTTTTACTTTACTCTAATAATGGTACTAATTTTGTTTACTAGAAAAGTTTCCTTCTGCTTTCAATATTGGGGCCATTACTGTACCATATAAAAAAATTAATTAGAATTTTACTAATCCCTTCAGACTAATATCTCTTCTAATCATCTATCATATAAAGTTAACTTGTTGCTCTATCCTTTTCAGCTATATATGATGAATGAATTCTATGAGGATAGCTAAAAAGGACAATTTCACAGCTTATTCAAGTGACTAATTTTTATCTCACTGCCATCTAAAAAAAGAAGGAAAGGTTATTTTATTTTGGGAGATGGGAAAATTCTATTAACCTCTCATCTTAAAAATGAAATAAAATTTTGATAATTTTTAAATATATATAAATTTTGATGTAATTATTTTTAAAAATATCAGAAAACTTGAATTAAACAAAGTAATTTTTTTAAAAAAATATTATTTTAGGTGCCGTCATAGTTCTTCTGTACCTGATCTCAGAACAACTGGCTCGCCGACAGTCTCAGCAGTTTCTGTGTTAAGTCCAAGTATGTTAAGCCAGATGTTACAGATCTCTGACCCTTCACCTCCCTTTATAATTAGAGACTTATCTCCGAACTTAAAAAATACTGGTTTTCAGTATGTTTTAGGTGCAGCAACATCAATAGCTACAAAAGTAAATGAAGAAACAATGACATACTTAAATCAAGGTTTGTCTAATACTCCATTATTATTGATATTAAATTTTAATTTTAAAGAATTATCATAATAAAGTGTCATTTTTTAAATTTATTAATTCTTTGCTTTATTTATTGTTGGATAGAAAATATTTTTTATTTTAACTTACTACTACTAGTAATTATTACTTAATTAATTGATACTTATTAATTTCCTTGGTAGGAAGTATAGTTAATACAATATATTATCAAATTAAATTATTTTTTCTATTGAAATTATTCATTTTTGTGAATTATGCTTCATTTCTATATTTTGAATCATTTGCTTCTACAGGACAATCATATGAAATCAAGTTGAAGAAATTGGGAGATCTTACAGAAATGAGAGGCAAACTTTTGAAGGTAAAATTGTCTAATAATATACAAAATTCTATTCAGCTTTTCGAGATAACTTTGGATATTTATATTGTGTGAATTAGGGGGAAACTATGTTATGCAGTAAAGAAAGATTAATAATAAATTAAGAATAAGGTACTTGTCTATTAAAGATATACTTGCAGTTACAAAAAGAAAAAAAAACATTTGATGTGTCATGTTTATTACAACAAACAATAATCCCCCGCCCCGAAAAAAAACATGTAAAAACACCATATAATAGTTAGTCTATTGAATATGCTCTAACATTTATAAGATTCCTGTTATTGTCCTATGAATATCCTAATTCCTGTTCTTCAGAAATTAAATGAAAATATATAGTTATGCACATAAAATTTTTTTTAAAAAAATGTGAAAAAACTACAAAAACGCCAAAAATACTCTCTTTCAGAATCCTCTCTCATGGCAATGCTAATAAAGAACGAGTTTTAGTGTGGCTATAAAAAAAACGAAGGAGATCTGATTCCAACAATGGATGTAAAATTTTTGGAATAGCTCCTCAATATAAAAATGTATTTTTGAATAGTTTGTTTCCATATTAAGTATTAATATTAAATTGAGCAATGATAACTTTAAAAAGTCAAAAGTGTTTACAATTTAAAGAAAAACAATTGCAAACATTCTAACAAATAGTATTCATTTGATCTGCAAAATTGTGTTTCATGATTTAAAGAAAAATGTATTTATATATTTAATCCATAATAAATGTCTTTTAAATAATTTTGAATAATATTAGAAAAAAATTCATTTTAATTAATTAACATTCTTTGAAAATACCTATTTTTTAATAATTTGTCAGTACTATGTTATATGTAATATATATTGATAAGAATTGCTATTAATAACTAGGATAAAATAATGTATATTTTATGGAGATTTTTTTTTCTTGTCATGTGCTTTGTAATGAGTTTTTTCATAATTTTATCATTTGTGAGGTTGAAGTATAATTATTTAATTGTTAATGCATTATGGTTGGTAAAAGTAAAATATGTTTTCCATAAGTTTAAATGTCTGTGGTAGAAACTCTGAAAATTGCATTTCATAGATATTTTTTAAAAAAGAGTTATTAAAAATTTAAAATACATAAATACATTTGGAAATTATTTTTCATTATTTTTAAAGTCCTGCTCTATGCATAGGTTAGAACTAATTATTATTATAATTAGAGTTATTAAATCTTTGTAGGTGTTTTTGGAATTACATTTTTTTGCTTTGAAAATTTTGTTGTATCCGTAGGTTTTAAAATCCCCCATTGACAATTGAATTAATTATTAAATTTATTTATTTATTAAAATGCTTTAATTTTTGTAGTAATTTTTTTAAAAAAGTTTTTACTCTTGTATACATTTTCCAGAGTATTGTTCGTGTGGGTTTCCAAGAAAGAAGACTCCAATATTCTGAAAAAGAACAAATTGCTCAGTGGCAGAAACAAAGAGTTGGAGAACGAATTCTGGAAATTGGTACTTGCAGTTTTTATGCATTAGTATCTTGCATTCAGATATGTAAAGTTTTTGAAACTTAAAATTAAAGATTGTCAATTTTTTCCTCACTTCAAAAATCAATCTTGGAAAGTTCTCTGCAGTTGTTTCATAAGCAAAATGAATAAAAATTTGGAATATATATTTAAAAGATGTGTTGCAGCTACTGTGATTTTATTCTTAAATTATTTCAAATTTTCCATCAAAATTAGGAATTACTGAAGAATAATTGCTATTAATAATTATTTTTAAAAAGAAAAGTCTTAAATGTTTGTCAAATTTTTTATATTGAGAAATTCTGAAGATGCCTAATTCTATTCCCTGATGTTTAAATTTCTAGCCAAAAAATTTTCTGCATAGGTATAAAAAAATAGGCATTGATAAATCTTCATAAAAGTGTTCATTATTTTTTAAAATTAAATTTTTTAAATATTAAAAAATATATTTCCCCTAATCTTAAATGCATACATTACTAAAATACATCCTGCATTGTTTTCAATGGGACTAATATATTTTTGTTCTGATCTGGTTTATTATGCAAAACAAAACAAAAATATTTCCTAGTAATTCTTTAACATATTTGATATTTTTTATTAGCTGTGAACATTACGTTTTGTAATCATTTAAAAAAATACTTATACAAAAAGGGTATATATCATAGGGAAAAGCATGTATATATGACAAGGAATCATTAAAAAAATTGACCTGAGGGCTTTCATAAATATCTATCTATAAAATTATTACAAACCTGAAGAAACATTTTTAGAATTATATTTACCATCGGTTTATGACTATAATGATTATAGCATACAATAAACTATATGAGCCTTATACTAAAACTGAAGATTTTTTTAAATGTTGAATGAAATCACCTAAAGGTAAGCCTACCTTTATGTCTGTGCATATGAATAATATAATTACATGAAAACATAGCTGAATAAATTGGTGAAATTTAGTCCTTGATTTTTCTTTTGTTACCATCTTTATCATTGAATAAAATTTTAGCACTCATAGTTACCCAGATTAAAGTGTTACTTCTCACTGTACAATGCCTAAATTCCCCTTTGCTTTCTGCAGCTACCTTACTTCACTGGAAGGTTGTTTCTCTGCTAAGACTATTATTTTCTTCTCTGTTATCCAAATCTCATTTGCAACTTTTTGCTGTGACACACAATGCAATTCCAAAAGCTCTTTGTTAATTATGGCTGTTTTCTTCTACTGAGTATTGATGTCATATATCTCTAGTCACATAATCTTGGCCAGAAAACCCAATCTTGTTAACTAAAACTTAAACTTCTCTGAGTTATATTTAACAATGCTTTCTGTCCCATGTTTCCGATCAGGGGATAAGAACTATCTTCAAACAAGCTTTCAATATAAGCTGATCCCAATGTACAGACCATCCTGCATATGATGTCACAGTATTTTCTCCACTTGTTCTGTGAAGCTCCTCTCATTAAAATAACTTTTTAATCAAGACATGATTGCATGGATAAAATTTGTTTTTGTTTGTCATATATGTATCTAGTTAATATTTTGATTGTATAAAATTGTGTTGGACTTTTACTAATAATTTCAGAGCTATTGGAAAGATATTACAATTCCTTCTTACAGCAGTGACTCAAATGTTTACATTTTGTTGTAATTTTAATAGTTTATAGTTTTATGAATAATATATTAATTATATGTGTTTTATGTCATTATTCAAATTAATATTATAATTTTATAATTGGGAACTAAAAATATAATGCATTTTTAAACACGTTTTTCTTTCAAATTTCCTTCTAGATATTCCTTTTTCTTATGGTCTATATGATGTGAAACATGATCCTAACAATATTCATATATGTGAATTTTTGTGGGATCCAACTGCAGAGTCTGGTGTTTTTATTAAGGTAAATTTATATATATATATATATATATATATATATATATATATGCTTTTAATCAATTTTTTTAATAAATGTGATAATGCAAAATTATTGACATTGAAAAATTTTTTGATGCAATTAAATTTTTGTGCAGCATTTCTAAAAATTTCTTAAATCATGTTATTTATTAAATTTTGGGATATTGCAATTCAAAATGTTTAATAATTTGTAAAGATGTCTTTTTCATTAATAAATTTTTAGGAAGAAGTTAGTAATCATGTAAATCATTAGTTATAATTAGTAATTATATAAATCAATTTTTAAAATAAATGTAGAATCTTTTTGGTTCCTCCACCCACCCCACATTTTATTTATTTATTTGTTTTGTTTTGTTTTTGCAACATGTAACATACTTTATATCTGTGATATGTAAAAGAATATAAAATCAAAATTCATTCAAAAATACTTTTATTTTTACTATTTAATATATTTTACTAAATTAATTTTTCTTTATAAACTAAAATTTCACTTGCCTGTTTTAGTTGCTTTTAAATAAATTATGACTTAAATTTATGATTTTATTGCATCTTTGTAATTGGGTCTAATGAAAAAAAAACTGGTAGCATCAATTTAAAGTTTTTTTAATAATAATAATCTAGATTTTTTAAAAAAAAGGTTTCTATATTTTGAAAACAACCGTACTGATTATTTTCCTTCAGTTATTTTGATAAAAAATTGAATAAGAATGTAAAAAAATTATTATTAATATCCAAAAATTAAATAATTTCTGACATATATTTGTAATTGTTATATTTAAACGGTTCTACTGTGTTGATTGTTAGAATTTAGTGCACAGCTTCTTGTTATTTCCATGCTCCTTGAATTGCCATTAGATAGGCAGGCACAAACTTTCTCCTATTATTAATGATTTTTATATAAATGTTTAATAGAAAAGTGATAAATTAACTTCACAAGTACTTTCCATTCTTGTAATAATGTTAGTTCTTTTTTTAAATAATTATTTAACTAAAACATGATTGTCTATTCCATAGCTAAACTGCATCAGTACAGAATTCACTCCCAAGAAACATGGTGGTGAAAAAGGAGCTCCATTTAGAATACAAATAGAAACTTTTTCCGATAATGAAAATTATACTCAACGATTACATGTTGCTTCCTGCCAAGTTAAAGTTTTTAAGGTATATTTTGATATTTATAGTTTGAAATTATAAATTTGAATATTTTAAATATACCTGATGAGCTAATGGAAAAATTCCTAGAATTTGTATTATAAGCTTATGTTTTATAGTATAATTTCAAAAAAATATTGATTAATACCAGCAAAAGAAATAATTAAAGTATTTCTAATTCTTTTATTTTTTTATTTGTAATAATAGAAAATTAATCCAAGTTGAAGGGTTTTTCTTAAAATGAATTTAAAAATGTTTTTTAATATTTCTTATTTATTTATTTTTCAGCCAAAAGGAGCTGACAGAAAACATAAAACGGATAGAGAAAAGATGAGCAAAAGACCTCAGTCGGAACAGGTATTTTCTTTTTTAAAAAAAAAATAATTCAGATTTGAGTCTGAAAATCTGGTTTGAATCATACAAAGTGTTCATTATATAACGTAATAGTTTTCACATAATATAATGAAATGAGATGTTCCAATACATTTTCATCATTGTTTTTGAAATTATTGAACAAAATATATGAAATTTTAATTCAGTTTTTGCAGTTTATTATTTTTATATTCACCTAAAATTATAGGTTTTGTAAAAGAATTTCAATTTTTTAAATGTTAACTATTTTTTAAAAAACATTTAATATACATATATTTTTTAATTTAACAATCTTGACCATTATGTTATAGTTCAATTTTTTTTATAACCTTGACCATCTGTTTCAATGAAAGCAAAGCCTTTTGTTAGTATTATTGTTTCAAGAACAGGGAATACTTGCTCAGATCCATTTCTTACTCAAAAGTATTTCATTTAAGGTAGACAGTTATAAAATCTTATAATGCTTTTCTTTTTCTACTTTAGGAAAAGTACAAAACTTCGTATGACTGTACTGTATTTTCAGAAGTAAGTAAATCTTTGTTGCTTTTGAACAATTTTCTTTAATCTGATATGTTTTAAATATAACTGAATAAATATAAAACTAATTAAATTTTCTTTAAAAATTTGTTTTAAATTGTTTAATATTTTAATTCTGTTTATCAAGTTTATTTAAAAAAAACTTCTGAATATATTTAATTTGATTACTTCTTATCTTTCTACTGTCATGCTTTCTTTTGTAGTAAATTTCAATGCTACTCTATGCTTAATTATTTAAAATTCTAATGACATTATTTTAATAAATTTAGTGCATTGATTACTTTTAATGTAAGAATTCAGAACCATCTGTACATACTTTATTTAAATATATTGTTTCATCTCACTTTTTTTGTAGTGTGCAGCTGATTCATTATATGTTACTGTTTCATCATCATCAGCTGTTCCTTCCTCTCCTTCTTTGACCTGCTCTAAGCCAAGTTCAAGTTTTTCATCTAAACTCTCCTCTCCAGATATTAAAATAGCTCATAATTCATTCTTGTAAGTAATATTATAATGTGTATCTGATTCAGTGTGTATTCTGTACTTATAACACTTTTTTTTTTTTTTTGAAAAAATTAAATTAGGTTCAATTACATCTTAAACAAATAATCATATTTTGTAATTTTAGATATTGCATATAGATTTAATGTTTAAAGAACATTTATTCAAAATTCTTAATATATATAATGGTATATGTAAAATTATTAACAGAAAAAGATTTAAAGCAATAGTTATACTATCATATGATGCAAAAAAAAAAAAAAAACCAAAAAAAAACATTGTAGGTCTGGCTTAGCTTTATGGATTTCAAAATGTTAATTTATATTGAAAATGATGCAATTAATGACTCCCTGTGCAAACCAGCTCTATTTCCTTATTCTGAGTGGTCCTGGTATGAGGAAGTTGGATTCCTTTGCTTTAAATCTAAACTGTGCCATATATGCTCCGTATAGTTTAGATCTGACTGACCACTCTTTCAAGTAACTGTTTTCATTTCATAGACCAGGAGCCCTTTGGGAATGATCATGTTGTAAAAAGGAAATCAGGGTAATTGAATATTTGAGAAGATTTGATAAAGCCACTGCAAGATTGTTATATCTCACTACAGCCATATAGTGTTTACCAGATTCACAAAGATTTTGACATTTGCCTTGAGTACATACCTACCAAAAATATATACAAAAATTGTGTCGTTTTCTCTTTAGGATATTGGAGGACTGGCAAAAAATTCTTGTGCCATATTATTGTGCATTATTTATCTTTGTAAAATCAACTACAATGTGTATTATTATCTGATATCTTATTTCTGAAACAAGTCCGCTGTGGTGTTTCTCAAAATATATATAAAGTATTTAAAAGGATTATTCCAAAAGTTGTTAC
The DNA here is from genome assembly GCA_026289955.1 of Argiope argentata. Classification (NCBI taxonomy): domain Eukaryota; kingdom Metazoa; phylum Arthropoda; class Arachnida; order Araneae; family Araneidae; genus Argiope; species Argiope argentata. The sequence goes on along the minus strand of JAOUZG010007994.1, from coordinate 2,970,266 downwards.
TAATTAATAAGTTTTATTTATTTGTATATATATATCTATTTCAGACAGTGCTCCAAATCTGAAATATCGAAAAGTGATTCCATTGATCATTCAGATCTGTCCAGCCATTCTGTAGAAAAATCTCCTTCCAGTGACAACTTAGAAATGTGTTCTGATATTTCAGTGAAAAAGGTACCTTATAATATATATATATATACATAAACACCTAGTATTTTATAATATAGTAATTTAGTCTTCATCGTGTTGACGGAATGGATTTATTAATTTTTGAAATCCATTTATTGCTTGTATATTTAATTGCTATAAAATATCAATAAATAATCACTATAAAATATATTTAAAAAAATTATCTAATTTCTTATATGTTCTATTTTATCTTTATTTTTTTCATGACTTTTTAAATCATACTCACAACTTTAAAACATTGTAAAGTTTTTCCCCACTTATTAAAAATATAATTTGGGGGGATATTTATTCTTTTAATTTAAGAAGCAATATATGAATAATTTGTTTTGCATTTTTGAAGCACTAAAATTGTTTTCTTCCTTTTACAAATATAAAAAAATCAATTGTTTGGTTAAAATAATACATCAATAATTGTTGAAAGACATTGCAAATTTATAAATAACTCATTATTAGAAGTGTTGTCTAATTGCACTTGGAAATCTCCTGCTTTCCTGGAAAGATTTTATGTAAGAGTTTTTGTTTATAAAAAAAGGAAAAGAAACAATACAATGTAAAGCTATTTATAAATATTAAAATCTCTAAAAACTATCAATTCTTTTAATCATTTTGTAAGCCTAAAATATAGGCTGTTTGACAAATTCAATTTGATCAGCAAAAGTACTCACTTTATTATTAGATCTAAAATGTTAAATTTTTTTAAAACCCAATGGAAGAAAATTGGTAAAATTTATTTTTCCAAAAGTTAAATAAGTGAAAAATAAATTTTGGCAAAAAATTTCATTCACCTCAGCAGACAATGACTTATACAGAAATATCGAAATCTTTAAACAGGAACAAGGAGCATTTTACCACCCTTTTTATGCATTTGGGTCTTGTATCCTAAATTTTAAATATAAATATTAACTGCTGTCTTCTCAGCAAATATTAAACATCAGTGGAATTTCACTTTACGAAGTCTAATTTGTTCCCTAATATTGCTTTTAATTCAAAATACTCACTGAGCTAAATGTTTTTTTTTTTCCTCCTAAAAGAATCTTGGTAAAATAAGGCAATCATATGTATTTATAAGTGCAATATATGACTTCTATTTCTGAGATTAATTTGATTTGAGGATTACAATCTACATCAGACAAATACTTCTAGTAATAGAATAATTTAATCATAATTAATTACAATCGACTTTTAATATACTCATGTTAATTTTCAGAATAATTTGTTTTAGAAAGTGAATATGATTCATGTATTGCTCTAGACAATGTCTCAAGTATTCATGTCATTTTTTCCTCTTAAATTTTATGTGTTTTATAGTTAAAGGATTTTTATTTAGAAAATATAACTATTTAAGTGGTTGTTTTTTTTTTCCCTTCCTTTTTAGAAATAGTGATCCACTAATAGAAAAACCAAATGTTTTGCTAAATACAAAATAAAAAGAACAGATTATTATAGCAAATATAGAAGAACATATTACAATAATTTTTGATGAATCGTTATAAAAATTGTAGACCTTAACTCATTGATCTTTGGAAAAATCCAGCCAAAAAACATGTAAATAAAATTTGCAATTTATGATCTCAACTAATTTTATTCTAATAAAACTTGTAGCTACTACTAAAATGTTTTTCCTTCATCACTCAAGGATGATAAGTGACATTAAAGAGTCTATTTATTTATAAAACAAAATTCATTTCACTGATGAAAGTTAGCAGTTTAAAAGAAACTGTTGGAGAATATATTAGTATTTAAATTTAGTTAAAAAGCCCCTGAATCTTTGATTTTAACTAATTTATTTTAACTTTAATGTTGAATTGTTAATTGTGATTCATAACTATACTAATTTGGTGCACTTGCAATGTATGGACAAATAGCCAAAACATTTATATTGGCTTCTGTTTTGAGAAATTGGGAAAAAATTATGCTTTTTAGTAAAATTTTAAATAAAGAACTGTTCTATTTAAATTAAGAGAACAGATGATTAACATTGCATTCTAATAATTTTATGATATTCATAAAAGCTTAAAAAATGAATTTTATTTTAATAAAAAAAGTATTTATTTAGAGTACATAAATTTTATAGAAAATTAGTGTAATCAATATTATGGGTATAAATAATAACCACATATATTATAGCAAAAATTTATTATTACTTGATTTGTTTTCTCCATGTTGTGTTATTAATACCATATGTGTTATAGCATTTATCATTCAAATTAATCATGTATGCAATGTTTACTCTTTTATTTTATACAATAAACAAATCAATCAGTCCAAATATTTCTTTTGAGCTTTTATTTTTATTATATATTATTTTATATTTTTAACAGGAAAATGATCTTTTAACTCAATCTGCACAATTGTTAACCAGTCAGGTTAGTAAGTTTCTGGTAGTTTTCAGAAATATTTACCATAAAATTATACTAATAATATCTTTTTTAAAAATTTTAATAACAATTTTATTGTAATTTTTAGGACCCAGATTTATTGACTATTAATTCATCTGCAACTGCAACTTCCAATTGGTTAAATCGAAACATGTTTTCTGAATTTGTTGAAACATTTCAACATTATCAAGGTAATTATAGATTCATTCTTTGAGTTTAATTTTTTATTGTGAATTTGTCTTGTGAATTTACTCTTAAGCTGAAATAATAAGTTTATACAGTTATAAATATTTATGTAAAAATGGCATTTTTAATGTAACTAAAAAAATTACAATTTCAATATATATTTATGAATAAAATTTTAAAGTTTAAGAAATAACTATCTTATTTAAAATGAAAAATTATGTATATAGCTTAGAAATATTATTAATTGTATATTGCTTTAAATTCTTGAATTTGCTTATTATTGATATTTTATATACTTTTATAACATTATTGATACTGCAATACAAGGCAATAAAAATGATTTTTTAAGAATTTATTCCATATTTATATATTGAATAGAAAAAAAAATGTTTATTCTCTTACTGTGTTTAAATTTTTTATGAAGTTTGTCTTTGGTTTTAGGAATAGACATGTTACGACTGAGTCAAGATGATTGCATAAAAATCTGTGGTCTTACAGATGGTCTGAGGTTATTTAATACCTTACAAAACAGGTGAAGAAGTAATTCTTATTACTTATTGGGGGATAATTAATAATGTAGGAAAATAATCTGGACCAAAGTTGATATATATTTTTAATTTAATGATTAATTTTGAAATTCATTTTTACTTTGACTTTATATTACTAATGAAACTATTAAAGCAATTTTGAGTAAATTCACTACTATTTTATATAATCATCTAATTGAAAATTTTATTATTTCTCATTTTTAAAATTTAGGTACATATCTATATTTGTTAGAAAATTAAGTATGATGAAATCTGATTTTTTTTTCAGTTGTTAACTAATACACAATTTTTTTTTTTTAAGTTTTCAGATCTTAATTTAAATGTGCATGTTTTCCCCCATTTATTTGAGGATCCTGGAATCGTTACATTCAAATACCTGCATTATTAACCTATTTGTTAAAATTTTGTTTAAATTACATTGAAATTTTATATTTTTAGGCCAATAATGCCCAAAAAGGTTATATATGCAAGGTATCCTAATGAAAAAGGTTTGAATTTTTCCTATTATTTAGTTATACATTTTACTCTTATAACTCAATTGTTTTTTTAGTTTTAATGTGTGTGTGTGTGTTTTGTCATTTTAAAATATTATTGAATCTTTAAAAACGAAACATGGACTTTCAACCCTATGAATTAATGTGAGAACTGCAAATTTTCATTTGAATAATGTTGTTTCAATTATAAAATATTAGAGCTTTTTTTTTTTCCCTTCCATTTGCAGTTTATAAATTGTGATTACACTCTCTCCTTCTCCTCCCCCCCCCCAAAAAAAAATGGCAAAATGAATGTTTTAAGAAATTATGATGATAAGATGGAAATTTGCAATCATCTGCTGGATTTGTTATACTTAATTTCTTTCATTTTTAAAATTTTGCTGAAAAGAGAAAAAAATATATGTAAATGTAAGCTAAACATATTGAATATTTTACATCTGTCACTTTAGTATCTGTTTTGGTATTTGTCTGGCAGATTTGTAATTTCATACTGTTTTTAAGTTATTTTTCCAAATCTGTAGAAATCGATTTTCTTATTCTATTTTCATTTTTAATGTTGTTTTACTTCTTTCCTGAAAAAATTTGTTTTTGAATTATAAAATTAATATAGTGATATTTAGAAAAAACTAATGTTTTCTTTTTCAATTGCTGAAATAAATTTTATCCTCTTTGGTAAAATAATTGTTTGTATACTAAATCTTGACTTGATTTTAATATTAACTTATAAGAAATTTGCATCGATTGTATATACATCCAAAATAACATTGTAGCATTAAGGCCATAAAACATTTAATACTTTTGCTTTTTATTTAATTAAAATGAAAATCTAATGCAAAGAAAACAACTTTTTACATTTTTTTTATTTCTCTAGAATTATAAATTAATATAAGCTTATGTATTTTCCTCTTTAATTATTATTACTTATTTTAAAATACTTTCGTTTATTTATACTTTCCAAAGAAACATTTCGAAAAATAAATTTTAAATTACTAATGTGTGTACTGATTTTCTCATTTTATTCCTACTAGACAATTAAAACTACTAAATTGCAATGGGGGAAGTTTACAAAGACAATTTATTAACTATAAATTATTTTTTATTATTACATATAAAAGTTTTAAACGATATTTGTATTAATATTTTGAAAGTGTTTTATTCTTGAAGAGTTTAATTCAAAAGTAAAACAAATCTTCAAAATTTTAAAATTGTCATACAGTTGGAATGAATCTAAAAAAAAATTGTAGTGCATTTTCCATAATTTTTAAGAATAAGTAAGAATTAATTTGATGACTTCCTTAATAAGAATATGTAATTCATTCGTTTTTACCCAGTCCCTTCCAAAAGAAAATTAATAAATAACATCATAATCAAAAATAGCAAAATATATTTAGTTTTTTACTGAATCAATAATAGATCCTTTAAAATGCTTATTATCAAGCAATCGTGTGTGAGCATGCACTTGCATGTGGCTGATACTTATTTGCTTCATGATTTCCTTAACTAACTTCAGAAGTATTCTTTCATTTTTCTAAATATTATATTGTAAAAAAAATTTAAAAACCCACTTTGGAAATTTTTTTATTAATAATTTAAATTGAGATCTTTTATTATATATAATAATTTTTTATAAATTTATATGATATATTAAATAGAATCAGGATAGTTTTTCATAACTTTTTTAAATAAAAAAAGATCCTACAAATAAGTGCTTTTAAAATAAAAATTCTGTCTTAGAAAAAGTAGATAATAGTGATTTAAAGATTTGATATATAATTCTCTTTTATAGTTTACAGAGCTGTTTATGTACATGAGCTGAGTGTGTCTTACTTAACTGCTAAATTATCTGTGTTATTTGATATCCGTCTAAAGAGCATACAAGAAATACAAATACGAACTGGCACAACTGCAAGTTTTTTCGTCACCGATGAGGTTGGTTTCTTCTAAATTTTCTTTGTGTTTTATATTTATTCATATAATGCAAAGTCAATACAGACTTGATTCTACATTTTTAGTTGTGGAAGTAATTGAATATATAAAATGAATATGTGAACATTTTATTTATGTCATAAGTATAAGGTGTACATGAGTTATGTTAAACTCATGTACATGAGAAATGTTAAACAAGTTCTTGAATGCAGTAAACTTGTTTAACATTTCTAATTTATGAATCTGGATTAATAATTTAAAAAATAATTAGAACATTTAATAAAGAAGAATAATTTCATTGTAGTTAATATTAGATATTAACTTATTATTTAAGGATATTCAATCAATCTTTTTATAAATTCAAAATTTTCTTTCTTAGGAATTATTTAAAATTCTTGGCTATGTGATAAAATACTTTTGTTTTAAAAAAAGAATGTCAGAATATTATGCAATTGAATAATGCTAGGTATTAAATAATATGTAATAAAAGAAGAATATTATATTAAGACTGCTTTATTTAACTTGACTCACAAAATTAACATTAGATGTTTGCAATTTTTTAAAATTTTCTTTAAGTAAAATTTTATCAAGTTAAGCTTACAAAAGATCATTTATACTTAATGAAGTTAAAATTAATAAATATCTCTCTTGTGGTGAGATATTTATTAATTTCAACTAAGCAATGATTCTAAAAGTATAAGTACCCGTAATATGTATAAGATTATCCAAACAAACTTTGTAAATCTATACTTATATTAAGAAATCGTTTCAAGAATTTAAAAAAAGAAAGATGAACTTAAGAAAAATATTGGAAAAAAGAAGTATTCAAATAAAGCACTAATTCAGTTATTTTTTAATGTCTTCAAAACTACTCAGAAATAGATAATCAATTGTAAAAATTTTTACCCTGTATTTTTTCTTCTTTAATATATATGTATATATATATATATATATATATATATATATATATATATATATATATCACTTAATCTGAATCTTAAATCACTTTTTTAAAAACCTTTTCTAGGTTAGGCTAGAAATCTACCAATACTGATCCACGGCAAGAAGTCATTATCAATTTATGTTTTATGTAATGTAATGATCATAAAAAACTTCAGTACTTGTAGGAAGCTGATGAGTTGCAACACAAATCATTTGTATACTTGAAATATGTTTTTAATTTTCATTCATAATTTTAAAAAATATCAAAAGAGGAAAAAAAGAGAGCAGTACATTACAAATTTCTTCTATTCTTGTATAGTTACAAAGAAAATGCAATCATGCTTCTGGAAATTTTTGATTAAAAAAAAAGAAATTGAATTAGAGAAGGCCTGAGAAAACAAATTAATTATTGAAACACTGCTGTGGTTATCTTCTAGAACAAAAAATTTGTTGAACTTTCAAGTTTTAAAAGTTAGAATGTTTTTTAAATTAAATTATGTCATTTGTAAATATATATATTTATGTTAAATGGGCATATGCTTATCAAGAATAAAACTTGCAGAGATAATTATACCCAATTTAATTTTATCTTAGATCCAGGTAATTAAAAGGTTTTTGTAAAATTAGTTGTTATAATAAAAATGCCAAAAAAAAAGAACTTATATTTATGTTTGCTCAGATATTATCCGAATGTATAAATTTTACAATATTTGTTATTCAGTTGTTATTTTACAATTTTATCTTGAAATATCTATGTAATATTTTCTTAACTTCTATAAAATTGTGTAAGGGTTTAAATTGTTATAAGAATGTTTATTTCACTTTTAGGTTGTGATAAATATACCACATCAAACTTTATTTGTCCTTGATATTCTCTATCTCAGTAAGTTATATTTTAATTTTTGATTTAACATTTTTCTTTTTATATTTTTGAAATCTAAATAACGTTGATTATCCTTTTTCTCTCCCCCTTTTTAAATTCTTTTAATACTAAATCAATCTGATTTTTGCTTTGCAGAAGTAACATATTCTAAAAATTATTATAAACATTTTAATCAATTGTTTATTTGACAAAGATTTCAATAAAAATTAAATTTTTTGTGAATTAATTTCTCTATGCGCCACTTTCTTAATTAAATGTACACAAATTTAAAAAGAAAGTAGGTAAAAAAAGAAAGTAGAAAGTAACATCTCAATGCATTAAAGGCAAATTCCTTTGATTTCAGGGCAGTGTTAAGAGTTAAAATTATTTACTAAAAGTGTTGCTCAGGGATCGAAGAGTGATGTAAGAAATGGGTTTTAACAATTTGATGTTTGCACGTTCAGGCATTGTCATTTTGAAGAGATTCAAGTCCCGAACAGTCCGTGGTTCCAATTAAAATAGTAATTCATTTGTATGTGAATGTGAATTTGTGATCATAATTATCCAGTGCCAAGGGAAATAAATTTGCCAGATAATCTGGCAAAATTTGTAATAAATATTATTAGTAAGCTTATGTAATATAATGGGTAATCCCTCAAATTGTCTTTTTGTTTGCAGGCACTTATAGGTGGGGGCCAGGGATGACTGGTCTGCTGATTTATTATGGTTTCATAGTAAATAAATTATGATAATATGCCATTAAGAAAAAATAATAGAAGAAAATGCATCTTTCTCTTACTTAACTTACATTCGTCATAAATATGCATAAACAAGTAATCATCTGTTTTGTAGTTTTGTGAAGTCTGTATTTTGATACTATAAGAAAGAAGCATACTAAATAGCATCTTCTAATGACTTGATTCTCTTGTGCTCTTGAACTTCCCCTACAGTCATCATTGTCAATTTGTGATATGAGAATTTGGTAAAATTCCACCTCACTTATTGGAATTCAATTGAAGTTCAACTTGAAAAGGGATTTTATATTACATTGTCACTATCTTTTATTGTACAGAAATTAGCAAACTGTTATTAGTGTTTTTATTAAAACATTGATAATAGATAAACCCTAATAGCTCCATTGAGAAAGTGAATGAGACCTATTAGTTCCTCATAAAAAAATTGTCTTTTTACAGATCTTGAGTGGTAGTTAAATAAGGATAATATTACATGATAATGTAATTAAATTGTTTGTTATCATGTCAGGACATAAAGCTTTTGGCATCAACAAAAATCCATAGACAAAAAATAAAAATTTTATTATCTGCACAAGCATTTCAAAAAGTTAGCTTTTATTAACATGTTGCCCTTGCATTTACAAAAGCTCTGAATGAAAATAATAATAAGTTCATTACTACAGCAAATAAAACCTAGAAAATATGAAATGTAATAAATAGGGAATGTGAATTTTTTTAAACAATAAGTGCAACACAAAGTTTTTTGGATCATTTGAAATACTAAATTTGCTAATTCAATGAAACAATTAAAATTGATAAAAATATAATTTAACTTTGCATGAGCATGAGGTGCTTGGCCGTCAAGAAATTATGTTCTGATTGAAGCATTGAAATGTGCATAGCGGGTTTCATTTTAATCTTTATATTTTGTATTTATCTACTTTAAAAATAGCAAATTTTGTTAGTCTATTACTTTTACTTTCATAACCACTTTGTAAATTTTGAAAATTATGTATATCAAAGTTTATTTTACTCTTTTGGTCTATTTGAATCATGCCTTATATATTCTTTTCTTAAATTTTCATTTAATTAATATCCACATTTAATGGAATTTTTTAATTCTATTTTTGTTATATATTATGCATTGCTTATTAACAACTTCTAACATTGATTTTCTTTAAATTTCAGATGATTCTAAAGACAGATGCATTCTGTTGCTGAATCCTGTAAATGAGTTATAACATTTGCTAGTGCATCTGTGGCTTTGTTATGTTGGCTCATACTCTGCAAATCGAGAATATTGTAATGTTTTGTGTTAATTTATAAGAGTATAAAATACAAATACATTTTATTGTACATAAATTTTAAATCATATCACATTTAAGACTTTATGACTTCATGTGAATTTTTATAGTATCTTTTTTTTTATTATTATTTCATGTTCAAATCTGTTTTGTTGATATCATTTGCTATTTCTGACGCATAGAGACACTATGTGGTTGACCAATAAATATTCTTTTTATTATAATTATTTTTGGGTTCTTTTTAATCATTTTCTTTATTCATTGATTAATTCTTTAAAATTATAAATGAAATCTTAAAAGAATTTGATTTTTTCTATATTACTCTTAAAATAATGAAAAAATTTTAATAAAAAGTTATATATTTCATATAAATTTTCAAGAAGCATATATTTCCTTAAATTTTGCTATACAACTTTTTAAATAAATATTTACTTAGGCATAAAACAAATTCTCAACATTTAAAAAGAATCAAGGATAATGAATATCTGTAAGTTATCTCAGTTTTATGTTGCCAAAAAGACTAATTTGATGTATGCATTTTAATTAAGAAAATTACTCACTCTGAAAGTAAATTCCATTTCCCTTTAGAGAAGTGATTACTTTTTCATCTTTGAATGAATAATTTCAATTTGATTCATTTTATAGCAATTTTCAATTATTTATCTGCAATTGAATGTGAAATATTATTTAAAGGACAAAATTCTGTACTGCTATCTATAAATATCATAGTAATTATAAGTAAGTGACTGTTACTTTTTTTTTTTTGAAAAAATTACAAATATGCCAGAGGTATTGAATTATGTTTGGTATTATCTTATACTAAAAATGAATTAATAAAATTATTTAATACAAAAAATGTTACATATAAACATTTGTGAAATAAAATGCTACATAATTTTAAGTCCTTTAAAAAAATGCTTAATTTCTCTAGTATATAGTAATATGATATATATATGTATATTGGAATAAAGAATATTTTGTTGGTAGACTGAAAGTTGTTTTGAAGTGTGGGAAAACTTTCTTTCAATTTGAGAGAATTAAATTAACAATTTTCTACTTTTTTAACAATTGGCAATCATTTAAGCATTCAAAATAATTAATTTTTCCAGTAATAAATAATTTTAGTGTAAATTTTGTTAGTATATAAAATTTTACATAGCATAAAGTTCTGCAGTATAGTAATTTTCTAAATAATGCCTTATAGAATATTCAAATGTAAAATACATTTCTCATATAGATTTTTTAAAATTCAAAATATAAAACCTTTTAACTTTCACTTTTAAAACTGCACTCCAGTCCAAAATACTCTATCCATGCTCTAAAAACTAGAAAGAGTGGTCTCTATGAATCTTTCTAAAATATTTTTTAATAGAGATATCCCCCCTTCCTATTTTGCATAAAATTTACTGTCATTGAGTGAGGATGTGAATATCAGGGTTGATTAGATTTTTGTTTGCAGAGACCCTCACATCAGCTTTTAGTATTTCACAGTATATTGAAGAAAATCACATATACATTCTAATTCCCTTTTTTTCAGGCCGACAGAAATTAAAATTTGATACATAATTATAATTTTAATCAGATCAAATGCCAAATCCCATTTATGTTCCAGGTCATTGCATTTTTGAGTTATCGGGTAGGTGGACATTCTGTCAGACAAGCAACCCTTCGCTAGATCTGATTCGAGATTATTAAAAAACCACATTTTATGTGCTAAAATTGTGTCTAAAATTTTATCTGCCTAATTCTTTGCATTTTGAAGTTATTCTTTCTTCTACTTAATTTAAATATAATAGAAATCTACAAATTTTGTCTAGAAACCAAATTTACCTACCAAAAAAGCGGACGTGGCATATGAAGCTCACATTGAGATGTAATTCAAAAAATGTGTTTTCAAGTAGATCTGAAACATCAAGATTTGTCATATCAAGTTTGAATTTTTTTGAAATTTAATTACTTTTCTTTTGCATTTACAACATATGGAAGAAAATAAAAATTAGATAAGTAGACTTTATTTTTTAAAAACTTCAATTTAAAATTTAATTTATTTTAAATATTTTTTATTCATACTAATAAATAATTTCACAAAGAATCAAATAAAGTAGACAATAACTAATCATAAAAATTGGCATGAAAATTTATTTATATTTATGAACATTTGTATAAAAATGTATTTAAATGATATGTTTCAATTAAAATTGTTTTTATAATTATTACTGAGAAAATTATTGACAAGAAAGTCAGCTACTATAGACATATGCAAATTATGACACTTTAAATAAGAAGTGAATTTAAGTAAAATGAAATACTTTTTTATATTTAATAAACAAAACCAATTTCATGCCTTTATTCTTATGTATTAGGTTGGGGAAAAAGAAATCCATTATTATTTTACAGCCATCCATTGAGAAAATAATAGATGTCTTTTTCCATTCTTTTCAAAAATTCCATGTCGAAAGAAATCCATTATTTTCTCGGTAGATGGCTGCAAAACAATAATGGATTTCTTTTTCCCCAATCTAATATTTCTCTTAAAATTTTAAACAACTTTTCATTACAAGAATTTTGATAATCTTTTTTTCACTTGGAATATTAATTCTAACTTCAAATTGGGAGGAATAAAAGAATTCATTGAAAATATTTTTGTGTCAGGAAAATCAATTTATTTTGATTTCATTCTATATTAAATTACATTTATTTGACTATTTTTAATGCTAGTTTCACCATAATTTGAATTCTATTGTTCTAATTATTCCTTATTTTATTTATTTGAAATGCCTTAGTTAAACTCACTATGACGTTCTGTTTAGGATTTTCCGAAATTAAGCAAGAATTCAACTAAATATATATATAATCCTTTTACTTAGAAACTATCAACTACTCACACATCATCAAGCTAGTATTCTTGTGGTTGAACTAGTACATACATGCAATGAAAAAATAGCACATCAATTATTTTCTGTATTTGTAACTGATATGACAATTTATTATTTTCTCAATACGAAATAGGAGATAAACTTTATTTTTTGAATTTTGAATAAAATCGTTTATCAAGTGCAAACAGCATAATAACTATCAAATTTTATACTTCGTTTTAATTACTAAAAGCAGATATTGTACATAATTTTACCAGTTTTGGTAAAAATAGTCATCAAAGGCTTGACTACCTATTTGTACATAGATTTGCATGTATGTAAAGGGGACAATAATTTAGATGGCTAAAATTCGGTACGTGATTCTGCTACTATAATTATTATTTTGAGCCAATTTTCATTTCAATTAGCGTTTACAATGCATATTTTGTTTTCTTCTCAATACTGCGGAGCATAAAGACCTGATTTGAGGCATTTTGAAGATAAAATTCTGAGCATTCATGGAGCTCAAAACAGTATATAAGGTCTACAATTTTTATGTTAGGGAAGGACAGTGAATTCAAAACCAATTAATTGAAAATTGCGAACCACTCTAAATGCTCTTTTATGCCAAGTATATGGCAAAGTTTCAAGGTTCGCATTCCCGCTGGTTTTCGAAAATAACTATACATCTTTTTTTATTCGTTACTACTAAGAATTAATTAATTTTCATTTTTTTTTCTTAATCTTGTTGGCTGTTTGATGAAGAAAAACGCTGTTAAAATTTCATTAGAATTAGCTCTAAGTAATCGAATTTTTTAGAGCTCAATTTCCTTCTTTGCAATTTTTTAAGGTTGTTATAAGCGGTATTTATTAAGGCATCTGTTGGAAACTGATTTGCACATTACTACAAAAGGCAGTTTCTTTTATTTCACCGAATCAGTAGTTTTTATGGACATGCAGCTTTTGTAAAAATAGAAGCAAGAGAATTAATCGTCATAGATAGGTTGCTCTGAAAAAGATGTAACGAATAATGAGAATGAGCAAATTTGTAATCCTGAAAAGTATAATTTTAAAATCGATCTTATCAAACGGTTAAATTCACGTAGGGAATGAAAAAATAAGGCGTAAATAAAATTTTGCTCTCGGATTCATACAACTCCTTTTGTTTAGATGGAAAGTAATTTAAACGAAATTGAATAAAAGGGAAATGAGAATAATGTGATAAAAATTGAATATCCATATCGCGTACTTGTAAAGAGAGAGAGGAAGGAGGCTTATTTTCCTGCTTATGCTCCAGAATAAATTCTTAACTTGTGCCGGGTTAACAAAAGTCAAAAACACGAATATCACAAGAGCTTGTAAAGAAACTATTTGTTAGGAAAACAACAAATATTATTTTTGTATGCACGTGTCAAGAGGTTTTCAGCAAATCGGCTGAATGTTGTTTACGTGCCTCTGACAATATAAAATAAATTTTATTTTTTTAAAGTAGCAAATGTTACAATTAAATTTTTTAAAGCACGTGAGTTTGAAACAACTTCACAGTTGCTATAGCGATTTAATAGAATTAACGAGCTGAATAAAATATCCAGTAGATGCTGAAGTGATAATTATTTATTTTTAAATCACGCAACCTATGGAAATAATAATTATTTAAACCGAGTGGGAATAATTCGCGCTCCGTAATATGTTTAATATTTTTTCATAAATTAATATTTGGAAGTTATGCGAAATCTTTTGATATTTTTCTTCCTTTCATTTAAGGGATAAGTGTTTCATTGTATTAATTCTTTACAAAAATTAAAAAACTGCAGAAAATTTTTGAATCGAAAATAATATAAGCATTGCATTTATACAAGCATGGTATTTGGTCACACTCCCATATTATAGCAGTTGTCCTCATTTTAAACATTACCTTTTTTCTAAAAGAAATAGTAGTCAAATATTAAAATGAATTAAATATAATGACTTCCACTGTCAACAAAATCTAGGGGGAAAATAAATTTAAATTGCCTATTCCCTCCCACACTGCAGTTCACTACAACTTTAACTCCTATTTATTTTCGTGTGTGCGTGCTTGTAGGGACAGGAGGGAAGAAACGGCTGGCTGGACTCTAGCAAAAAAATTTAGATTCTGAGTCAATATATTTTATCTGCGCGCGCTGTTTTAAATTCATATGGGCCATTGCTAATTGATTTTGAATCAATTAAAATTGAAGTATTTTTAATGTCTTCTGATTGTTATTTTAATCATGGAATGTTTAAAATTATTCCTAAAGTAGTTACTCTATTTATTGAGTGATGTATCGTGTTCATCAGAAATGATTTTTTGTGCTATTAAATTTGAAGATAGTTGACAGAAGGCTGTTCAATGAAAAGTAAGTGTTTTTTTTACTTATTTTTTTAATTTGAACTTCTTTATATATTTTCTTTATATATTATTATAATTATTGAATATCTTGTCAAATTTGACATTGTTTTGTCCCGTTTATTGAGCAAGGGTTATCTAGTTCAGATAGAACACTTAGTCCATGCTGTACACATATATACAACAATGAGTAGAATTTTGAAATACTCTCCGATGCATAATTACTATTAAAATCGGAATCTATTTTAAAGATTTTGTAATGTTTTTGCCCAAAATAATTGAAAAAAAAATGCATTATGGCTATTCTTAAAATTAGCAAAGACAGTCACTCTAATTTATTTTGATGTTTTGTAATTATGTGTTTTTTTAAAAATGTAAAATTGGATCAAGCACTATGTTACCAGGTAAATTTGTAGATTGTTTATTTGCTTTCTTCATCCCATGCATGTTCGTCTATTATGATTTGCGATTATTGCTTCAATTTACAATAATACACACAAAATATTTATTGCGTTTTAAGGTCCAATTTTATTTTTACAATGCTTAACAATTAATTATATATATATATTTATTATGTTTTGAAATAGAATAATTATTGCAATCTTGAGAATTATCCTGTTTGAATTGCAACATAATTTATGTATATATAGAGATAATTAATTTTCTTCTTTCCTATTGTTGTTCAGAATTTTTAATCATTCATCTTTAGTTTCCTTAATTATTTGAAAGTGCATGCTTGGGTCAAACTTCACGTACCTTTCAAGAAAATGTTTACCTGTCAAATTATAGTATTTTGTGGGGGCATTTAATACTGAGGATTCCTTTTCCCCTACCAAAACCATAATTATTATACATATTTAAAAAAATCCATTTAAGATTATACTACATTTCTACTCGGTTTTCTACGTTTTTTAAAAATATATTTTAAACAATATATGTTATATTATCTAGGATGTATATTAATCAGTATCATATGCTATCTATAATTGCTTCATTTTGAAAATTCGATTTCAATATATACTATAGGCTATAAAAAGGCCTTTTTTGCAAAGAAAAAAAAAATGCAATTTGTACACATAATTTTTTTTCTTGTAATTCGAATTATTGTATAAAATCAAGATTTTTGAAAAAATTCAGGATGAGTTGAAACATTATTATTTAAACAATTATTTTATTTATCAAATTTATTAATTTGAGAAAATAAGCAAAATCCCTGATTTTTTTTCTTTGATTTTATGCTAAGTTTAAAACTGACTTTTGAAATTAATGTTATTTATAAATTATGTTTTACATTATAAAAATATTAATATAGAATAATTGTCTATCTGTCACTTTTTAAACTGTATAAATATTCTATAGCTTTTATAATATAATTTTATTCAGTTAACTCTATTTTTAATTAATTAAATTTCTAATTTAACTTTTGATTATTAATATATAATATAGATTTGAGTACAAGGAATTTTTATCATTAATATTTGAATTCGTGTATAAGTTAACTGAAGTGTTATTCTATAATAAATCTCAATATACTGTTAATTTATAAATGTATTCAAATTTTTATTTTATTGGTTAATGTTGAATATATGATATATTGATCTCAAAAAATTTGAAATGGTAAAAAATATTTTTAAATCTTCTTGCCTAATATTTTTTTATATAATGTGCATAAATTTCATAAACCTTGTATAAAAATGTTTTCATCCATGATACATTGAAATAATTGTGAAAAAAAAATGGAATAAATAAAAGAGAAAAAAAAAGTGTATAAAAATATATATGCATATTAATAAACAAGCCGTTGCTTATGGTTAAGTTAACTGCATGCTTTTAGCAAATT
This sequence comes from Argiope argentata, assembly GCA_026289955.1. NCBI lineage: Eukaryota > Metazoa > Arthropoda > Arachnida > Araneae > Araneidae > Argiope > Argiope argentata. Next base: position 2,953,643 of record JAOUZG010007994.1, on the reverse strand, counting down.
TTAAGCTTTTTGGTGAAGATAATCTATAACCAAACAAACATAAATACAATTTTTCTTTTATATTTAATTACTTTCAAATTCTGTTATTTGAATTCAATTGCTCACAATAACAGGATACTTTTTTTGTTTAATTATTATATTTTAGAAATACACCTGAACAGTAACATAATTTTTTTCAATTTATTTCGAGAATTTTTACCTCATATTGCACATTTTATATTTTGATAAAGTACAGGTAGAATCAAAATTACAATAATAACAATAATGTGAAAATAGAATATACCCATTTTTTTATAGATATATTTATTTACATTTTGCTTAGGCCGAAATTTTAATTTCTACTTGCCATTTGTACTTATTACATTTCTATAACTGTAATATTTTGCTTTTAAGTTTATCATAAATTATATTTTAATGTTTTTATTTAGATGGCAAAAGCTGAAGTGAATCAATCAGTTTTTGCTTCAGATTTGTCAAATCTTCCTCATTTAAATGGACCTCTACCTCCTAAACGAAGTAGGCTTTCTCTTAGAAGAACTACTCAATTATTGCATAAGCCTTGTTATAAAGAAGATGACAGCGCGGAAGTTAAGAATGAATTACAAAAGCAACAACGAGGGAGTGTTGATAAATCAAGTGTTGAAATGATTGACTTAACTCAGGATGAAAATACATCACCAAACTGCATATCTTCTTTAGATTTAAAGTCTGCCTCATCTCATGATACTGAAGAAGAAAATCAAGTCAAAGTTTGGACATTAGGCTTGCCTAATTGTGGAAATACTTGTTTTGTAAATAGCATTTTACAAGTTTTAAGGTTTACTCCTGATTTTTTAAACTCTCTTCATTCCTTATTACTGATACATCATCATTTATCTAAGGTAAATATATTTTGGAACAATCTTAATTTTATTTATTTGCTATCACATATTTCTATTGTTTTTCTTCATAATTGATTTACTTAAAATATTTAACTTCTGAATTCCTGTACTATTTTTAAATGATATTGTATAAAAAAATGTTTTTATATAATTTTGGAAAAGTTATTTTATTGCAATAACGCTATTTTTTTATTCAATATCATACTCTCTCAAAACATTTAAGTGCAATAATATGCAATTTTCCCAATTTGAATTCATAAGAACTTTGAATATTGATTAGTATTACAGTTTCAAAGCTTATAATTCAAGAATTAAGCACTATGTATCCAAATTGTCCTTCATCTGTTGAAACTTAATGAAAATTAATTAAATGTCTGAAAGATAATTAAAGTTGCTTATGAAGGAAATTCTATTCTTACTTATTTTCATACTTATTCATATTCATGTAATGATATCATTTTTTTTAATACTGCAAATCTCATTAAAGTAGAATAGTTTATTTTTCTAAATCAAATTGATCTATATAAATTCATTGTTTTTGCATTTAAAAGCATATGTTTTTAAAATATCTTTTTTCAAATAAAATTTATTTACTTAAACAGCTTTTTTTGTACAATGACAAAGCAGCATTTAATCCTTAAAAATGGCATTTTTATTGCAAACAATGATAATCCTCAAATATGCCATGTTAATCTATTGATTATGTTTGCAATTAAATCTTAGGTTTGGAATTGACAAATATTTATATTTGTTATATTGGTCAATGTGCATTGTTTGTTAGAATTTATAAACTTGAAAGATTTTTAAGCTTCAGGCATTTATATTGCTGGAGAAAAAGTAACTTTATAATTACAATTACATAATAAAGTTATATTTCTGTAATAAAGAATTTGCTTTCCTTTGACATTGTATAAGTGAAGTAGAGAATCGATTTCTGCCTCTCTTTGAGAACATTTTTATTTGTTTCTCAATTAGCCTAGATTTGATTTCAAACTTCAGAAATTATATGTTTGTATTTTCCTGAATAGTTGCAAATAAAGCTGACAGACAAACAATGTCAAATATTTTATTATTTTTCTCATCTATTCCCATAAAAAAATTTTTTTAATGTCTAGATGAATTTGTTGCAATTAAAAAATTATTGTTCTGAAATGTTTATACTTCTATTAAGTATAAACATTAATTTCTAATTGTTTTGTGTGTTTAAATGCATTAATCATTGCAGTTACTTTTTAAGATGGAATATGTAAAAAAAAAAAAATGGTTTCAGATTTGTCTTTCTTTGGGGAATTTTCATTTCTTTCTTTCTAAAATGATGCGAAGGAAAGTACTGACATTTTTTTTTATGTTTTAGTACTTCATAATTATTATGCAGATACATTTATACTGCTCAGAATTTCCAGACATAAATAAAAGAAATGTGCTCTCAAAATGTATTTATTAATTGACATTAGTAGGACCCCAACTTATAATCAAAATGTTATCAATAAAGAAGAAAATATTTGTAACATTATAAAAGAAATTTTATTTTAAGTTTGTATTAGGCATTCTTAAATATGTTTTAACTATTACTTTCTTTAAAAAATTACTTTTGACTGAATTTTTTAATGAAATATTTTAATTTGTAATAAGTATGTTTTCCAATAAAACTGGAATTTTAATTTACTAAATTATAGCACACAGTATTTGGTCAAATTTTATTTCTGTTCACTTTTCATTCTTCAGGTTTTTCATTCATAAATTTGAAATTTTTTTTGCAGATCTGCACTGAAGATGTTGAAACGAAAGAACTAATCTTCTTCAAACAATTGCATCTGGTTTGTACATTAATTTTTTTAATGTGGTTAGCATTAATAATAAGTTTGAATTATCCAAAAGTTAATTTATTCAATCAAAACTTGTTTAATGATTACCCTTTATAACAAGTGATTAACCTAACGATCAAAATAAATTTAAAAAAAGTTTCTTTTATTATGCCTTCTTACCTGGAAAGTACTAAGGAGACATTATGATGTTGCATGTTGGATTGGCTTATATCTGTTATCAAACTATCTTGAATACTAATTTGAAGATAATTCTTATGTCTGTATGGAAGATGGCATTGGCTCAATATCATTGTTAAATGTCAAAAAGAGGTTTGAGTTAAGGCTTGTATGACCTAGTTATAGATAGTTATGATTGTGTCTAGTTATAAATAGTTATGACAGATGAGTTGGTTCAAAATTTACTGAGTTACTGAAGAATTTATGGAGCTGCATTCTGTGTTCCATCAAAAAGCTGTGAGAGACAATTTGAGTTAGACAAGATAAAATAACAAGTATCCAATAAAATAAGTGAGATGTTGAAAACGTAGACATTGTATCTTATATTGAGAAACATTAGTCAAATAAGGCAGTAGGCATGCATGCTATGAAATCATTTAACAATAATACCATCTCTTTTTCACCAAATTTTGAACAAACCCCAATTTTTTGGTCAACTTTCTTGTATTTTTGTTAATTAATTTGAGTGTTAATTTTTGAAATGGAATACATAGTTTTATTTGTTGTTTCACTTAATAAGTTTTTCACATTATGAATAAGATTCAAAAACAAACAACATTCACTAAGCAAGGTTCCATTGTATTGTATTATTTGAATTGCCTTATTTCCCTTTCATTTCTTCTTTTAAAGTGTGGCCACCTGTATAACTTTGATTCCAACTGTATGAATGTGACAAGTTATTTTTGAATTGACAAACTATCTTAGTTTTTATTCTTGATTCTTTGCTAAATCGATGCTTTTTGCTTTTTATGTTATCAAATTAAAGTTAAATTTATGCTGTATTCTGAATTAAAGTTATGAGTCATTAAAAAAAACTATTTTGGAAATTCATAAATCTTGAGTATTTCTCATTACCTAAAGCAAAATTTTTTATGTAAAATTTCTTATTATTATTTTACATATATTTTCTATTGATCTATATATCTGTAATATAAATAGTGTTTAGTATAATCTTGAGTTAAGTCATATGAATGATAAAGTTTTTAAATTGGTAAATTTGTCATTTGATATTATCTTTCATGGCAAAGGAAAATTCGGATATTCACTTAAATGTGAAAACATTTAAATGAGCATTTTATAGTTAGCACTAAAAATGTCTCCATTTCCATCTTGTCATCTACTTTTGTGAAACTGAGAACAAAATAACCATTTGAAAAAATTTCTAATCAAGGAAGATAATTGGATTTACAAAGGCATTATATTACTGAACTATATAATCTGGAATAAAATCAAATATAAAAATTCCTTGCATAGGAGAGAGTATGTGTATTGGTGTAGGGGGGAATATGGTTTAAGGGATTAAAATTGTCCTTATTCTGAGATGAGGGAATAAATAAATTAATAAATGTGAATCAGTTACAATTTTCATTTAAAAATTATTAAAAAATACTATTTCTCTATTCTTAAGATATTTGGATGTGATGTTTATTTAACTATGTATAAATTATTTTTAGTTGTTTCCACAATGATTTTTTCTCTTAATTTTCTTGTAGTTATATTTAGCAATGAAAAGGAAAGAAGCTTTGATGAAAATTAACACAGAAAAAGATTATTCCACTTTTTTACTAAAACCTGTCAAGTTAGTCATCGATAGTTTAAGGTAAAATCCCTTACATCTACATAGTAAAATTACTATTTTAAATAATGTTGCCTATTAGTACTGTAATAAATATCTTCTTGTATGTGGTTTATTTAAAAATTAGTTTATCCTTGACTACTAAATATTTGATAGATGAATACTTATATAAATTACTCTGGTGATTGATCTTTATGCTACAACACAGAACATTAAAATTTAAATTACTAAGAACTAATTTTTTCATTTAAAATTGAAATTAAAGTGCCAGTTTTAAAATAGTTGCTATATGGAAGGAAAGTAATTTTTAAAAAAAGTTTTTAGCCGGCAGGAAGGATTAGAGCATGATATCGATGAGCAATTGTTATGAAGTATATGTCTTTGGTGAAAATCATCATTTTTATCAATCTTTCATGCAAATATGTATTTTGAATAACTCCCCCCCCCCAAACTTATTAGGGGGAAAAACACATAAAATTGCAATTGTTGTCATAAGACCACGTAATGCAATTCATTGATTTAAGTCATTGCATGCATGCAAATGTACAGTATGACAATCAATCTTTTGACTAATTTTATTTAAAATTGGATAAGAATCTACATCTTTAAATGTGTAACTTATGCAATCAAATTTAATCTTATTTTTTATATATTTTGAATTTACTTATAATTAAATGGCCAATAGACAGACTTTTTTTGAATTAAATTCCTTTCAAATGTTGAAACAAATGTTCATATTTGGTCTATGATACTTATGAAACTCAATACTATGATACTTATGGATACTTATCTAACTCAAGGAATCATTTTTTTTTTAAGGAATTGTATTTACTGACAGGTATAACATATTTTTCAAACTCAGGGTGTTCTGAAATTTAGAGATTCATCACACTTTTATCGAATCCCTTTTTTGACTATTACAATACTTTTTCTAAACTTCATATACAAGAAAATAAGAAAAGTCATGTAAAGAGCAGCAGCATCAGTTCAAATATGATAATTATCCCCAGGTTATGAAATTATTAAGTACTTTACATTACTTGAGCGGCAGTGAAAAATTGCCAAATAATGTAGAGTTCCGCCAAATTTTTTGGGTGATTTTTTGCTGGTAGAAAAGTGCCAATTATAAGAAAATACAAAATGCTGGCTTACAAATTTATAAGATAAAAATGTCATGTATTTTTTAAATAGTTTTTGATTGAATGAATATCAAGTGGAATCAATATGAATAAAGATATTATAATAGGAAAACTATAGTAATTTTAAAAAATTTAAATATTACTTTTGTATAAGTTCTATTTTGGTGTTATTATTAAAATATTAAAAACAAATAAAGGGGAAGGGTATAAAAAAGGAAAGAAGGAATATGCATTTGCATTTATAATTATATTTACTTGAAAATAATGTCACAAATAATTTATATCTGTCATAGGGTCAAGAACATAAAAATTGCATACTTGATTTCATTTTAGCCACTCTGTTTAGATTCTTCAGGGAATTATCTTTAATGAATGCTTTTTATTTTGGAGCTGCTTTGTCAATTTTTAAATTTTGGTGCAAAAAAAGTAAATTATGTCCAATATATATATATATTTTCATATTCACAGTATGTATCATAAAAATGTAATTTTTAATACTTCTTAACCATTTTTAATTTTTTAAAGCAAAATTAGAATATTAAATAATAAAAGAAATGCTTATTTATAAAACACATTGTAAACTGTTAAATGTTAAAGTATTTTTAATTTTACTCAGTCTGGAGCAACTATATTCAGCAAATTATTCTAATTTAAAAATTCATTGTAACAGGGGCTAATTTTTATTTTAAACATAACTTTATTGGTATGTATTAGTGTTCAATTATCTTTATTCTTCAATTCTATTAAAAAGAATTTCAAATTAAATGTTGCATATTTTTACTATGAATTGATTTCTATCCTAAAATGCTTAGTTACTTGATTGTACATATTATTTTTGTCATTATTCTATTTTAATGCTCTATTCTTGTAACTTAAAAAAAAAATCTTGCAGGGAAGTTTCACTTTTATTTGAAGAAGGTGAACAGCATGATGCACATGAACTTTTACTTACTACCATAGCTGCTTTTTCCACTGCATGCCAAAGCTTGAAGAACTATATTAAGAAAGAAGCAGTTGACTTATTCATTAAGGAATCCAGTCCTATTCCCGATTCCAATGGCAAATCAATTGACATTAAAAGTGTATCCAGTCCTAAATCGGATTTCAAAAAAGAGGCAACAACTAATTTTGATACTTCTGCAGGTCAGGAGTTAAAAAATCAGACTTCAACTTCAAAACGTCGCAAACCTAAAATTGTGTCCTTAGATTACTCTGTGTTTGAAAATTTAAATTTAGGTTTCGAAGGTAGAATACGTCATGTTGTTCAGTGTTTAGAATGTGAGAAAAGGCTTGAACGGGAAGAAAGTTTTGCTAATTTAGAATTAAATATTCCTGAGACAGTTGATAATGAAGGTAAGTTTTAAATATTTTTATGGATTCAATATGATACCTTATTTGCAAATTTTAGAATTTAGATGTTCTATAGACTTTTAAGTAATATGGCAAATTCCAATTCATTAAAAAATAATTTTTAATTGCAAAAAAAAGTGCTTTAGATAAAAGTTTACAAATTTTCGCAGAAGCTTATTTTATTTATAATAAATAATTAAAAAGAAGAATAGTGCCTGTATTTTATGTTACCTTAGATTTACTGACATGGGCATATAATAAATTGATTTTACTTTAATACTTCCCATTGGTTTAAATTGAAAACACCAGACTGTAAGAGATGTCAGATTAATGAGAATCTATTCTTTCTTTCGTATCTTTATAATAGGCATATTTTAAAAGTAATATGTTTCCATGAACATCTTTAGAACTTGAACACATTTTAAAATAAAAGTTTATTAGAAATGTAACTATTATATTTTAGTAATTACTTACAATTCTAAAGGTGAATTTCTTTTTGCAGATGATTCAGATCCTGAATCTGAACCAAGAGATTCAGGTATGTTTCTAATTGTGTAGTTATATTTTAGTTTTCATTTTTAGTTTAATTTGAAAAGACTATACTCTATAGTTTTATATATGAACCAGCAGTTTGAAAAGGGAACAATCACCAATATAGTGATAAACAATATGCTCTAAAAGTATTGAATTTTATAGATGCTGATTGTTATCAGTAAAGAAAAGAATGAAAATAAAATCAGAAACTGAAAGTTATACTGAAACTGAATAGTAAGCTACAGTTTTAAAGAATTCTATTTAAAAGTTTGATTAAAAAACATTTTAAAAACATTGTTTAAATTTGCTCTCCCAAACAAACTGGATTTATTTCCCTTTAGTTCTATTGTAACATTTCAATTTTTTATGTGAAATTTATGTGCTTATTTTCATGCTTATTGTGGTATGTTTAAGAAATGTTTACTGGATATGAACATTTTGCTTCTTAATGAATAAAAATTGAGCATGTTCTAAATAGAACAAAAATTGAATACTGGAGTATGCACATGCTTTACAGAATAAAAATTTCAATGCTTTATTTAAATGAATTTTTTTGTCCTATAAAGCATTTTTTTTTTTTTGCATTTGCATTTGCACACTTTTCATTAGTATCATAAATTTCCATATTATTGGAATGTTTCATTCATTTTAGATTATTCACCTATAACCAGTTGATAAATATAGATTTCATCCTGTTAAAATTTTTTTAATTAATATGTAAAATTTTCTTTTTATATTTTTGAAATTAATTTTTCTAATAGCAATATATATCAATATATTTCAAATAGCAATGTTATTTATAGTTTTCCAAAAATTGAGTTAGCTATTTAGAATTATGCTTGTGTGTATGCGTTCAAGAATATTTTTGATAACTGTAATTAAAGAAATCAGTTCATTAATTTTAATTTAAAATTTAACTAAAACATTGCCTATTATTTTAATTATATATATATATATATATATATATATATATAATTAAAATAATAGGCAA
>JAOUZG010007994.1:2895949-2941186 GCA_026289955.1 Argiope argentata | reverse complement strand
TGTGTGTGTGTGTGTGTGTGTGTGTGTGTGTGTGTGTGTGTGTGTGTATATATGTGTGTGTGTATATATATGTGTGTGAATATATATGTATATATATATATAGCAATTAACTAGATAACATGCTTATTTCCATTAGAGATATTTGTAATATAAGGCTAGATGTATACAAGATCTTTCAGCTTTCATTTGGCCTCACAGGCTTTGTGTTTTAGTGAAGACCCGTGAAAGTAATTTAAAAAAATTAACCATTATAAAAGGCCATTTGATTGCTAATTCTGCAACCATCAAGTTTTGAATTCTTGATAATTTTATACATTAGAAACTTCATAAAAGTCATCAAAATATTAGCTCATAACTCATATTAGTCATTAATATTATTTCATGACCAGATCAAGAAAAACTGTGACAAAGTGTAAATTATTAGTTATTTAATGAATGATTGTAAAAAATTAACCACCGCTGTTTCTGATTCAAAGATGAACATAGAATTATAGAAAATAATTCTATGTATAACAACAGAAGCTTATAAAAGTTACTACATCATATTTTTCAAAGACATTTTGTTTTCATTTTATTAGGTCTGTTATTACTGGAAAAATTTATCTCTTTCTGAATATAGTTAACACCTAACTTTAATATTATTAAAAGAAAAAATGATCTTTAAATTGTGATGTATAATTTAATGTCTTGGTTTTAAAATCAAATTTGCTATCAAGCATTAGTAATTTTTCATGAATTTAATGAGAAATTATGTGTATAGTAATTCTTAAATAAATGGTTAAAAACTGTATGATTAATGTTTGTTGATAATTTGTACTTTTTTTTGTCATAATAAGAATTTTGGTCATTGGAGAGAATTTAAAAAAAATTAAATTACAATTTTTAATTATCAGTTTTAAATAACAATTAATTTACATTTTAAGTTTTCAAACCAACTTCTAGACTAAAGAAATGATTGAAATAGTAAAGCTCTAGAAATTTCTAAGTTTACTATTTTTCATGTAGTTTGTTAGATATGTTTTATATTTTTAACAGTAAAGATACTCGCTCCCTTGTTATATTTATTTTTGACTGACACAGTTGTCACTAGATTACTTGAAAAGGGTGGGATATCTAAATAAAGTAAGGTAGATTTTTTTGGTCACTATTAAATTAATATGTTATACAGTTGTATGGATTCTATCTAATCCCATTTAGATAAATCGGGTCATATTTTACATATAGACTCTAAAAAGAAAAATAAGCAGATATAAAGTTTAAAAATCTATGAAATATGTTGAAAGTTCATTTATATATATTTTTTTGCAGAGAGATCAGCAGTGCAGAAAAATCGACAGTTAAAGTAATGATTCCAATGACATTAAGAACATCAGATAACTCTGAGGTGTTTTGTTGTTCTGACCAAAATTACAAATTGTTTGCTATAGTCCTGCACATTGGACGCTCTACTGAGGGAGGACATTATGTTTCTTTCATCAAGGATGTGTCTCAAGAGGATGTACAGGAAGAAAGTGATCAAAAACCAATGAGGCCGAAGGTGAAACCTGCAAATCAGTTCCCATTTGAACCAGAAAATTGTTGCTCAACCGAAGAAATTTCTAATTTTAGTAGGACTACTGCTTCTGCGAAATGGTTGCTCTTTGATGACAGTGTTGTTTTATCTGTTATTATTGATGAAAACTCAGAAACTTTTCCATATTACAATTACTTAAGTATTACTGCATCTCCATGTATGATATTTTATCATAAAACATAATCCTTGTTGTTCGCTCATTGTACCTAACTTATAACTTTGAACTTTCAGGATTTAAAGTTTTTGTAATGTCCATGAATGCTTCTATTGAGACTTTTATTATTTTAAATAAATATTTTTACAGTTTCATAATTCAGTTTGTGTGGCAATGATTTTTATTATTTATCAAAGAAAACAGGCATATTGCAATGGATTATTTTGGTGCAAACATTATTTAGCCTTTGTGAACCGATTTTTAAAAAAATTCTTCTTCATAAGCTGGAAGGCAAAGGTAGGCTCCTTATTCGATTCTGTATTTCTTGCAAAATATTATTAAGGTATCAAATATCAAAGTAATATTCAAATATAAACTTGTTATGGAGTTTATATTATTGTTTAAGTTGCAAAGTTTTTTTTAGCAAATTTCAAAAAAAGGCAAGAACTAAAAGTTTATCCTTGTATTTTAAATATATTTGGTGAAATTAACTATTGTTTGCAATTATTCTTTTAATTTAAGGCTAGGAATATGATTTTATGACAAAAGGCATGAATTTATCAATTAATTTTTCATTTTATCTGCTTTTTTAAAAGAAAAAAAAATCAAGAATATTTGTTGACTTTTAAATATTTGAATTATAACTATTAATTGGTGTAAAGGAGAATGTATGATTAATTTGTAATTAATTTGTACAAGTATTAATTGCTTGCCATTTCAGACTTATCCACATGGCATTGACCAACCTAGTTAATAGCCTATCTGATATTTTTGGCTATTAATGAACTTTTTAATCTTAAGTTTATGGGAATTTAAGCAATTTCAAAGAATGGAAATGGAATAAAAGTGGAAGTTTTATTTCATTTTTCCTTTTAAAACTGGTAATATAAATTGCTGGTGTTAATGTCAAAATTAGGGGTTGAAAAGCACTTTTTGGCTCCTTAAATTCTAGAGAATTACTGGCATTAAAAAAACCCCTTTAAATATGAAGGTTATTTTTAATGAAGTACTAATTTATGTAATTTTATTCATTTTTTCTCTATTTAATTTTAAAAAAGATGTATAGAAATAAAAATTTCTAACCCCCAACATCTACACTTTCCAGTTAAATAGCCAATCCTCAAATTCATCAGGAATTTTTACAGTTATTTGTACATATTCTAAGCTATTTAAAATTTAATCAAAATTACTCCAATAATTTTGTTAAGAAAATAATGCTGGTAAAACATTTTAGTGCAATATCTAATTTTTACAGCTTTGGATAGAACCACGTCATGACTAGTATTTTGATTCATAAAATGTCGAGTCACTGAATCATAGTCTAATTAAAGTATGAAGTTTGTGTCATGAAAACTTCAAGAAATGGAAAAAAAAAAAAAAAAAAAAAAAAACCAAGTGGAAATAAATGTTTTTTTAGAACTTTCAATACAACAAATTTTCAAAATGGTGGCCGTCTGAACAAATGACATGGTGATGCCTGGAATAGAAGTTTGCAACGTCTTTCTGCAAAATATCTATTTCAATTTCCTTGACCTCAGTTTCAATTGCTGCTCTCAAGTCATCCAGTGTTGAGGGCTGTGTGAGGAACATTGTGTCTTTTAGACATCTCCTAATAAAATCCAACCCAATCAGTTTTTTATGCAAATATTCCACCAAGAGATTGAAGTTTCTTTATGTACTGTGAGGTCTGGCACCATCTTACTTAAACCAATAATCGCTAATCTTGTTTATGCCATAAGTGAATGGAATGATGTCATTCAAAAAGTCAAAATAAGCTTCACCTGTGATGTTTTCGATAAAAAATAAAACTCGTCCAATGATGCCTTTGGTAGATAAAGCATATCAAACATTTAGCCTAAGTTGGTGCAGTATCCAAAATGTTGAATGGGGAAGATTTTCAACTGCCAAGAACTTCCAGATCTATTTAAGATATCCTTGGAGGTGGAAATGCACCTGAACCAGATCTGATTAAAACCTATTTCGCCACATTCAACTTTATTATTCATGGTGTTTGCAAAATCAAACCTCCCTTAACCATCCAAATCTGTCAATGGTGATTGATTTGAATTTTGTAAGGAAATAGAACCGTATAAGAATTAAAGTTTTCACTTATAGATGTGCTCTTCCTCTCATTGGTTGCCATCAGTTTCCATAGTCACATAGAGAAGCTGCCATGTTTTGCAATTGTCATATGCTGCATAATTTGAAATATAAACTGCTGGATGCATGACTAACGTTCTTTGTGTAATGGCTATATGATATAGATAATGACTATGATATAATATTTGTGGACCCTATATGTTATACATTAATATGCTTGTCTTGATAAGTTCTATCCCAGGGATCGGCAATGTGCGACTCTGGAGCTGCATGTGGCTCTCTGGCTCCCAATCTTTCTTCTTTTTTTAATTGTTGGGATGTTCATATTTGGCTCTTTGGCTAATAAATTTGCCGACCACTCTTCTATCCTATTTAGTAAGTATTGGATGCTGCATACTTTGGGGTACACCCTGTACTTCTGTGTATACAACTTTAGAACGAAGGATGGTGTTGAGTTGTAGAGATCTTGATCGATGGAGAAGTCATGCCATGAGAACCATTGCAGTAGGTAGTAAGTAATCTGCCTAACTACTTCATTCTGTTTTTTTTTATGAGAATAAAAATAATTGGTTTGAACTAAGACCTTTTTTTATTCCCGAGGTCTATACCAAAGAGTTTTACTTCTTGTGCTGAAATCTAAACTATAAGTACCTACAAGAGAGCAGATAAATGAGCTTTTTTTAAATATATATATAACAATTTGGAGATTTCATTTTTTTTAAATTGTAAAACTTTGCTGACAATATTTATATTTTCATTTTAGATGTCAAGAAATTATTTCAATAATTAGAATTAATTTTTTAATTAATGAAAAAAAAATGGTATTTATAAATGTGTCAATGTCTATAAAAACTGTTTGCGTAAAAAATATTGAAGAAATCCTGAATGATAATTTTTGAAACATTCATACTTTTCTTTGGATTTGTGAGAAAAATGAAAAAGAGAAGTTTCCTGTTAGAAACTATTTCTCTAAACAGTTTCAGTCATGAATTTAAAAATATTTTTCTGTGTATAAAATGCTACAATGACCACCTGATATAGTCAAGTATTTATGTTAAAATTCCAAAATGAGCTTATGAAATTCTCAATTTGGGAAATTGAATTTTTCCAAAATTTCAAAATATCTTAGGTTTTTTTAGTTTTTAGGCTAATGAATAACAAGATGTATATAAAGTGGATTAATTGAATGAAATTTATGCATATGATCTAAGACTTTTTCATGATAACTTCAGAGCATATTATTATACATAAATCATGTATTGCTATAAAGTTTTAAACTATCTTTTCAGAAATACCAGTTTTTTCTATTTTTTTAATTTTAAATTTTTTATTATAATACTATTTACATTTTATTTCGGTAATACACATGTTGCAATTATATTAAATTTTTTATGTGCATATTATCTTTTCTAAAGTTAATATTAAATGTTGACAAATAACCTTAATGTGCTATGAGAAGTAATCTCTAACTGGAGATTCGGATTTCCTAATTTTCTAGTCTACGTATGGGGCAATTCTTTTGAAGATTCATTGGTTGCATTCTCTTCCAGATTCTATTACTCCACCACTTAAAAATAGGAAGATTGAAGGTCTATAATGTTCTATTATTTGGGGACAAAATAGATCTTTCTGCATCTTCTGGTTTATGGTCTTTTTTTTAAATTGATTGTTTTAGAAATATAAAATGCATGCAATTGTGTGAGTAATTATCCTAATTATTATTTTTTTTAGAAATTATTTCTAATATGATGCAAACGAAATTTTATTAAAAATTCGCTTGATTTGAAAAAATTATTCGAATTAAGCTAAATTCGATTCCATGATTTTAGTTACATGCATTTAACTGGAAAGACGAATAGGGCAACTTTTTCAAACATACCTTGAATTTTTAAAAGTTTACATCTTTCAGTTTCCTGTTACAACTGTTATTATGTGTAGCAGTTATAATTAAGTAACATACACTATATTTAAATTTAAAAAAATCAAAATTTGGAATAATAAAAATGACAGCATATATTTTTTTAATGCTAGGTCTGCTTAGAACTCATTTGTTAGGGCATCTCATAAATTTCTTTCCTATTTCTTATATGAAGTGAATACACAGTATCGACTGTTTAAGATATTATTTATTTTGCCATATAAAACCCGTTTTGCTCCATTACCTTCATCCATCTCTCAGGAAACCTCATTATGCATTTTCAAAATTAATGTGTTTTGACAAGAACTAATCCTCGCTCTTTTATTTCGCAGATGGATTTCAAGTGTTTATCATGAAGAGAATTTGTAAGAACAGAAAGAAGTAATCAGGTGGGGCAAGATCTGGAGAGTATGAGGGATGTGGTAAAACATTTTATTCAAACTGTTAGAACTTTTCTCTTACGACTAATGCAATATGGGGTCTCGCGTTGTCATGATGAATGACAACACCTCGTTCGGGTCATTAATTATGGCCGTTTGTTTGCTATAGAAGCTTTCATTTGATCCAGTTGGTGGCAGTATTTCGTAGAATTTACTGCTTCCCCTTGAGGAAGGAGCTCGTTGAAAATTACGCCTTTCCACTCCCACCAAATGTTTAAAAAAAAAAAAAAACTTTTTGGTGTGTGTGTTCCCGGTTTTTCCACAGTTGAGGTCTTTACACCAAGTGCGTTTTTTATGCACATTTTTATATAAAATCCAGTTTCGTCTCCTGGGGACAAGCCTCTTTAAAAACGACGTTGTGAAAGAAGCTTTTGAGATACCCTGATAGAATTTTATTAAATTTGAATTAATTGGGAGGAAAGTTGTAAGAATGACGAATAATTCAAGTAGAATGTACCAGTCTATTATTTGAGACAAAAAATAGTTGACATGCATGATTTACATATATATTATAATGAGTATAGGCTGATAGGATATTTGTAAGAATTCTAAAATTTTGGTATAAAGACTATACGTATGAAATGTCTATTGTCTAACTTTTTGCATTTTTGAGTTATCATATTAGCAGGTAGACAGATGTGATTTAAAAAATGATTTGGTTGAACTATTAGCTAAGCATTATTATTATTATATCTTGCTTAGTTGTATTTAAAATATTTAAAAAAAATAGAAGAGGAAGAAAAAATTAGTAAAATGAAATGTCCATTTAATTATTCTGAAAAGTAGAGTTATCAAGCGATATGTAATATTTATTTGGTATTTTTTATGAGTTTCACAAAACTTAATTCTTTTTTAATATCTGTTTAACGTATTAACAAATTTCTATCACATTATAAGAATCATAATGCTAAGAATTGAAGGAAATATATTTTATTCTACTAAAAGAACATAAATACTAACTAACATAAAATTGTTTCCATTTTAGTGAGAAGTAAGCTATGTAGAAATCTAACATTCTCATGAATATAGATTAATGTTAAATTTAGACAATCAAATAAGTTACATTTTCAACTATAAAAGAAACGTACGTCAATAACGGATTTGAAATTTTGAATCGGAATAGAACCAATTGATAAGTTTCCTTGCCAAGTTGTGGCATCAAAGATGATGAGATTGTTTCGGAATGAAAATCTAGGCCGCTTCCTCTTCCTCGAATTCGCCCTCTTCTTCAGCTGTCGCCTCTTGATACTGCTGGTATTCGGATACGAGGTCGTTCATGTTGGACTCGGCTTCTGTGAACTCCATTTCGTCCATGTCTTCGCCAGTGTACCAATGCAAGAACGCCTTTCGCCGAAACATGACTGAAAATGAAGTTGAATTTAACATATATTTCTTGTCTATATTTGGCCAATCAATAAACGTATTTCAATCTTTAGCTATATTTGCATATAAATAACAGCTTAATGGTAAAATTATAAATCTATAATACTGTTATAAATGTGAAAGTTTGGATGGATGATTTTAGTCAGTCACGCCAGAACAACAGGATGAAATTTAGGACAGAGATAGATTATAGTCTAGAATAGGACATCGGCTACTATTTATTCCGTTTAAATGAATGGTTAATTTTTTATTAATTAAAAACTAACTTTCCCGCCTAAAATCATTTCCCCACCTCCAAATGTGTAAGACTTCAGTTTGTTTTTTGCCCACTCTAATGAGTTTAGACTTAACATGTTTTTGACCAGTTACTTCAAACGATTCTATTTATTTTCTTGGTATTTGATGCATTTAAGATTAAACATTGTTAATTAATCGATTTTTCGTATTCATTGATTCGTATTTATCGATATTTCGTATTCGTATTTCAAGTACTTTTGAACTAAAATAAAACAGAATAAAGAAAATTCAAAATTCTAATCTTCATATTATTACCCCAAATGGCGTAGAAAATTCACGCGTTTGCGTTGCCCTAATCGGCATCAGATGGTCAGTTCTCACCCATACACATCAAATTTTCTATGCGTTAGAAATCACGGGTAGAAGCTAGTTGAATATAAACTGGCGTAGATTTTTTTTTTTTTTTTACAAGTTAAAGAATACTTCGTTTTTCTTTACAGAATGGTTCAGAAGCCGAAGTTCTAAACAAGCAAAAATAAAATTCACTTTTTATTATTAATATTTTGATCGGAATTATTTTCTGAAAAAGCAATTTAATGTGTTAGGTTACAGAACCGGAGAGTCCGGAAAATTCCCCAGTCGAATTTCTAGAATTAATTTAAAACTATTTCTATTCTATTCTATTCTATTTCTAAAACTATTTCTATTTCTTTCTGCTAAGCATTGCAAAAGCCTTGAGGCATAATTAAAATAAACATAAATGAGGCAAGATAAAAATAATTTACATATAATGCATATTTCACATAGCGTACATGATAAACAGGATTCATATTTTATCAGCTAACACTCTTAAATAAAGCCCATTTTTATGCTTAAAGAACACTTACGAATCCATGACCGGACATCCGCGATCAAACCGCGCTTTGCCACTGGAATTGAAATACTTCAGAATTGATTGTCAGTACGACAAAGCTGTCAGAACTGCTGTTAACCAATTAGCCGGACGTGAAGTAAAAGGCTAGATATAGTGTACAATATCTCGACTTAGCTAGAAGTCACGTGGGAAACCTGATGGGGCTGCCGAAGAGCAACCCCACTTAGCATGAAAGAACAAACGGCATTTGATGATATGAAATTCTTGCAATCAATAAAGAATCCTCTAGAGAAAATGCATCAAACCATCCGACTTTCTATTTGGAATAGGCCCACATTAAATGCAAAGCTATGGGAGTTAAGAGGGGATTTGTGGTGTTCTCTACCAAAGAGTTCCTATGAGGAGATTGAAGCGAAGCTTACGTGAAAATCTGAATAGCTCGTAAAATGATTATTTGAAATTGAGTTGGTGTGAATAGCCATTACTCCTTTGACAGGATAGTAATTATAAATATTCGGTTTAACCGAAGAACCTCCCCCCCCCCACACTAGAGATGGAGCAATCAGATTGTAAGATGAAACTCTAATTTTCGGGAAACCATCAGCAGTTTTCCTGATGGCAATTTCAAAGATTCGCAAAGGACCATCAGAAAAACTACTATCAACCTAGAATTGAAATACAATGACAAGGACATACTTGGGAATGCTTTCGATATCTTAGTGAGATTGTATTTAATTGCTTAAAAACCAAGTTAAGAAGAATCCTTTGATTTCTGCGCATTCTTGATCTCTTATAATACCGTTAGAATATTGGTAATATAAGAATTGTGTATGCAAATTTTGATGATGAAATAAAGTTGTAATTCAATTCCGAATTCCCATAAAAACAGAATTTGGAAATATTTAAAAATTGCTATAATATTCGTGAATTTGAATATTTATTTTTTTATCTATATAAAACATACGAACTAAGAAAATATATAGTAAAAGCGTCTAAAAATATTTAAAAATCAATTCAGATTTTAATTAGAAATCTATGAATATATTTCCAAATGAAAACTGGGACGCTTCAGTTGTTCTTCAAGATAATAATAACGAATTTATATAATCTTTTCTTCTGAGACTCGAAATATCCTACATTATTTCTATTCATTAATGTTTATAAGCTCCATATTGAAATGCCTCTTAATCTTATGAAAGGAGTAATAGATCCAGTAAACACTATTATTTATACTTAATTGCCGTGAAATTTCCTTAGAATTTTCCAATTTCGGCACATACATCAAAGTTAGGTAGGAGAAGTGACCAACAATGGATGACAAAGATTTTAAAAAGAGAAAAAGGAATTGAATCAAAAGCTTAAAATTTCTTCAATTTTATTTTTTGAGAAAAATTCTTCCTTCTAATCACTAAGCCACAATTCTTAACTCTCTTGAAAATCATTTGAATAAAAAGTATACTTAAAGCAAAACTTTATTAAAAAGTTATTGATTTTCGCAAAAACTGAACTCGCATTCTTCGCCTTCATGTGAAAAATACTGAAATCCTCGTATTTTACCAATTTTAGCTACTGCCCACTGATTTCTATTTTCATTACAACCCGCTAAAGTTCTTTTTAAAGTATTAAACATTAATTACATTAAATTATGAATTGATATTTTTTAAAAAAAACCGTTTTAACATCGAGTGTTCATCCACTACCAGTTTAAAGAAATGTATTTGCACTTGAGTGGACGAATAAAAATTATTTTATGAGCGATTTAAAACTTTTATATGGATGAATGAAAAGTATTTGATTAATGATTGAAAATTTGAACAAGATATATGTGTGTGCAAACTAATAGTAGGAATTGAAAAAGAATGAAACATGTTTCCTACCTGTAAACTGTTCCGAAATCCTCTTAAACAACTCCTGTATGGCCGTATTGTTCCCGATGAAAGTGGAAGACATCTTCAGACCTCTTGGCGGGATATCGCAGACGGCTGTCTTCACGTTATTGGGAATCCACTCCACAAAGTAGCTGCTGTTCTTGTTCTGCACGTTCAGCATCTGCTCGTCCACTTCCTTCATGCTCATGCGACCGCAAAAGACGGCTGCAGCCGTCAAGTATCTCCCATGCCTTGGATCGCAAGCGGCCATCATGTTTTTGGCGTCGAACATTTGCTGGGTCAACTCCGGAACAGTCAACGCTCGGTATTGTTGACTTCCTCTCGACGTTAAGGGTGCAAATCCTGTGATGAAAAAGTGCAACCGTGGAAACGGAACCATGTTGACTTCAAGTTTTCGTAAATCAGCATTCAGCTGCCCAGGAAATCGCAGGCATGTTGTCACTCCAGACATGGTGGCCGAGACCAAGTGATTCAAATCACCGTAAGTTGGGGTAGTCAGTCTCAAAGTTCTGAAGCAGATGTCATAAAGAGCTTCGTTATCAATGCAAAAAGTTTCATCGGTATTTTCTACCAACTGGTGCACGGAAAGTGTGGCGTTATAAGGCTCGACTACCGTATCGGATACCTGAAATAAAACAGAAAAATCCCTGGTAGACTTAGCTAAATAATGATAATAATGCTTTGATTTGTGAAGCTAACATATGAACTGTTGTTTCTTAATTAATAGTTTACAAAGTTTTTTTTTCATTTTTATTTAAATATACAGCATTTATTGAGGTATCAAGATACTTTAACTCCATCTTAATGACTCAATCTACCTTTCAAATGAGGAGGTCATAAATGAGGTATATCGCTTTCTGGATTCATGCAAGCCACAATTCTTGAAAATTTGCCAAGACGATTATAGATTTGAACAGAGATTACTATCTTCATTAGTTTTTCTATTTTCGTATATATTTATCTTACGAAAATAAAAAATAAAAATTGTAAGCAAGATCTCATTCATCTAGGTAAAACTACATGCTTAATTTTACCCATCTAACTATTCCATTTTTGGGGGTTACTGAATACCAATACACTTAGAACAAACAGATTTTCCTTAGTTTTTGTTACCAGAAACAGTAATGTGGATCTTAAGCAGAGAACGTTGTACTCGGGAAGCATTGACAAGTCTGTAGTAGAAACACATAAATGCTTATTTAACACAGGCGCATCAAAAGGAAAAAAAGAAAGAAAGAAGATCTACACTTGTATCCTAAAATATATATCATCGTTTCAGTTAGCTTACTGCTTCACTTCTGCTTACCATTTACTCCGACCTTACCGAAAAGAAAAGTACTTTTCAATATTGTAACTAACGTCCTCTGATATCATGACAAATAAGAGACAAGTACGTGTTACAATGACATCTGATACAGTTAGTCGTTAATCTAAAATAAATCTGCAAATTTAAAAGTTATACCATTAGAAATTTCCGTCTAAAAATTAATAGAACTCTGCAAATTTTGTGAAAAGGCTACTTATCATTTTTCATGCTCGTTACTCATTCTGTTTTTTGAGTACTCATTCGTGTTCACTCTCTTAGAGAATAATTCCAAAATTGCGTTTTTCCGATCAGAGTGATCTGATACATGGCGATTCATGAAAACCTAACAATCGAAATTTCGATAATTACATTTCTTTCTGTATATTTTGAATTAACGTGCGCAAAAAGGTGTTTTGTGTGTGTGAGAGACAGAGAGAGAGTGAAGAGACCTTAGGCACGTAAATTGATTTAAATCTACTGATTGCAATGCTATCACTTTATATACTTTGTTGACGAGTAATTTGTTAAAATGTAATTAAAAAGAGAAACTATTGGTGTCTTTACCTTTGGCGAAGGCACTATACTGAATGTATTCATAATGCGATCTGGATATTCTTCCCTGATCTTGGAGATCATCAGGGTTCCCATCCCAGACCCGGTGCCCCCTCCGAGGGAATGAGTCAGCTGGAATCCTTGCAGACAGTCGCAACCTTCAGCTTCTTTGCGAACCACGTCCAGCACAGAATCCACCAATTCGGCACCCTCGGTGTAGTGGCCTTTTGCCCAGTTGTTTCCAGCTCCGCTCTGACCTAGACAACAGTAAAGTGAGCTTACCATTATCCATTTGGAACATTGTTGGATTACCTAAAAAATCTTAAAACTAACTGTTACGATGTCCTGGCATTGGGGTAGCGCATCTTCCCCGGGATCTGGGCGTCCCTGTTCGGACATGGTTGTTCTTCTGTGTTCAATCTGTAAAGATGAGGGAATATGCCCCCCCCTGGAAAAAACGACTGTGCAAGCGAATGTGATGAGTGAGTAGTAAAAGTCGTACTTTTGGCCCTAGTTGGCGCTATTACAAAACAAGAGAGACTGATTAGGCTTAAATTTGCTGCCTACCTCAGCGAGCTTGTCAATGGCAAGTGCTATAAGCAATAGCAACATACTCGATATTTTTTTTAAGATTCAATTTCTAAAACATGACATAACGTGACAGTTTATTGCAGCAAAGTTTTTCATTAATTTTCCTTCCCTTGACAGCAGACACTTCATCCAGTAAGTAAATCTCCTTTTCTCTTGTTGTTTCCATTTTTTGAATCACCTGGTGCGAATATGACAGCATTCAGAAACAATATTTTCTCTCCTTTTTACATTTCATACAATCTTTCCAATCATTGCTAAGTTAATGGAAGCTTCTTTCAAACACGTGTTTTACTGCCATGATCTTGTGACAATATCATCCATGAGTGATGTCTGCCATGATCCGAAGTAGCATTCTTTTCTTAGAATTTCTGTTCCTGATTGGAAAACACGGCATAACTTTCACTTTTTCAATTCCTTCTATTAGCTCACACTTTCCCTATATATATACACTGAAGTGAAAAAAGTAATGGGATGACTGTTAATATCGTGTCGGTCCTCCTTTTGCCCGGCGAAGTGCAACAACTCGACGTGTCATGGAGTCCACAAGTCGTTGGAAGTCCTCTGCAGGAATATTGAGCCATGCTGTCTGTATAGACGTCCATAATTGTGAAAGTGTCGATGGTGCAGGAGTTTGGGCACGAACGGACCTTTCGATGATGTCCCATAAATGCTCGATCGGATTCATATCGGGCGATCTAGATGGCCAGATCATGCGCTAGAATTTTCCGAAATGTTCTTCAAACCAATCGCGAACAGTTCTGGCCCGGTGACATGGCGCATTGTCATCCATAAAAATCCCATCGTTGTGTGGGTACGTGAAGTCCATGAATGGCTGCAAGTGATCTGCAAGCAGCTGAACATAGCCATTTCCAGTCAATGATCGGTTCAGTTACACCAGAGGACCGAGTCCATGCCATGTAAAAACAGCCCACACCATTATGCAGCCTCCACCAGCTTGAACAGTGCCTTGCTGACAGTTTGGGTCCATGGCTTCGTGGGGTCTGCACCACACTCGAACTCTAACATCAGCTGGTAACAACTGAAATAGTGACTCATCTGACCACGCCACGGTTTTCCACTGGTCTTGGGACCAGTCGATGTGCTCACAAGCCCAGGAGAGTCGCTGCAGGCGATGTCGTACTGTCAGTAAAGGCACACGAGTCGGTCTTCTGCTGTCATAGCCCAAGGAAGACAAATTTCGCCGCACAGTACTATCGGACACATCCCTCGTACGTCCCACATTGATTCCTGCAGTTATTTGACGAAGTGTTGCGTGTCTATTAACATTGACCTTTCTACACAGACGTCGGTGGTCTCGGTCGCTAAGTGCAGGTGGTCGACCACTGCGCTGTCCATGATGGGATGGGATGCCTGAAATTTCATACTCTCGGCACGCTTTTGATACTGTGGATCTCGGAATGTTGAATTCACTAACGATATCCGCAATGGAATGACCCATGCGTCTAGCTCCAACTAACATTCCACGTTAAAAGTCTGTTAATTCTCGTCGTGCCGCCATAAATCACGAAAAACATGTTCACATGAATAACTTGAACACAAATGAAAGCTCTGGAAAACGAACTGCGCATTTATACTTTTTCGCTGCGATACTACTGCCATCTGTATATTTGCATATTGCTATCCCATGACTTTTGTCACTTCAGTGTATATATATATATATATATATACAAATTTTCGATCTATCTATATTAATAAAAATGGAACTCGAAATGCGTTGCTAAGCGCAAAACTAGAGAACGGCTCGATCGATTCGGCTATTTTTTATTTTAATATTTTCGTTAAGACACGAGGATGAATGAAAAAATGAAAATGACACGAAGACGAGAAAAAATGAAAAAACTGCGAGGAAAATAGTTAAAGCGACACTTTTCTTACTTTCCCGCCAAAAATCTTCATTTCCTTCCCCCACACCGAGTAAGATAGCAGGAAGTAATAAATTATTATTTGTTTAGAAAGAAATGCGCGAAGTCATTTGGTTTTCATTTATAGATAACGGGATGTTTAAAAAAGAAAGAAAATAGTTGCTTTTATTATTAGTCTGTGTGGATATTTAATCTTTGTCTGCTCAAAATAAAGTCATAATAAAGTAATAAATAAAGAGAAAAAAAGAATAACAGAGGGCAAAAAAGGTTTGTAGAAAGAAAAGTAGTGAAGAAAAAAAGAATAGAAAAATAAAGAAAAGAAGGGTGTGTGTGTGTCACCATTATTTCCTCTGTGCGCGGCATTTTCCAAGCTGTTTTTAAACTTTCGCATCTCTTGAAAATCTATTTTGTCTTTATTTGTTTAGTTTGTTTACGTTTATGAAAATTTGAATCTCATTATTCTATAAAAACGTAGAATTTTAGACCTTTCCCTCCACCATTTAAGTAAAATATCAATACCGGGACAGTCATTGCTCGGATAGAAAGAGACAGATGAATAGTACAATGAACAGAACATCTGAAGAAAATTATGTTAAATAATACTATAAATGAATTATTTGATTATCAAAATTTGTTTGGTTTAAATATATTTAGGTGAAAAAACTGTTATGAGGCACAGCTACGTAAAATATTATATGAAAATTTTAGAAAGCATTAATACTGGCGAACCGACTGGTCGCCAAAGGCGGCTAATCGTTAATAAAATACTTTCTATCTATCCAATCAAGTTCAAGTAAATATTTTTAACTTGTAGTGGATGACATTTGATGTTAGTACCGGTTTTTTTCGAATATTAATTCATTCATTTTTATTGAATAATTAAAAACTAATTTTCTCGCCTTTATAATAGTTCTTTATAGTAGTTGCATTTGTTAGGTCGGGATAGCCTGGTTGGTAGGGCGTTGAATTCGCATACCTTCTATTGCGAGTTCGAACCCGGTCGCAAAGTTCTCCATTTCGGGAGTAATGGCACTGGGGGGACTGAGTCAAACATGATCATTATTCGGGTGCTCAGGAGTCTATACCCTCAGAAGCTACTGCACCCCTTCTTCCTTTATAACGCGGAAAACGAGAACAAAAATTGTAATTATTTAATAAAAAGTAACTAAAATAAAAAATTTCCTAACTACCTAAATTTTTCCTAATATATAAATTAGGAACTGATTTAAACAAAATATTTTTTTTAAAATTACTTGTTCTCTAAGTACTTCAGCTTAGGTAGTAATAAGAGTTAGTAGCTTTAAATTAATTAAGATCATTCAAAAATTATATATTAATCAAGATCATTCAAAAATCGGTGAAAATTAAACATATAGTAGCGTCAATGTGAAATAATCACTTCCTCTCTGAGATGGTATGTGTTATGTTGTTTGTGAAGATAATAGTGAAAAACCGAGTAAAAATGTCGAAGTTAAACTAATTTTTTTTATTTAATTAAATATTTCAAGAAAGAAAGTTATTTTTTGAAAGATGAAGACAGCACAGACGATTTAGGAAGGCATCTCAAAGTCTGATTCCTTCATTTCATACCGTTTATGTAGGCATTTCGTGAAACTTGAACAAACATATATAGGCGCAAACATTTTCATTTTCTGTCTCGTATGATATATGGATAGCTGTTCTAATTCAGAAATTGTCTCAA
Organism: Argiope argentata; assembly: GCA_026289955.1. NCBI lineage: Eukaryota > Metazoa > Arthropoda > Arachnida > Araneae > Araneidae > Argiope > Argiope argentata. The sequence goes on along the minus strand of JAOUZG010007994.1, from coordinate 2,924,584 downwards.
TTAGTCAAGTTATATCTCTACACTCTTAAAATGGAATTGGCTTCTCTTTTAGTAATGAACTTTTGAAAGGCGATTAAGTTGCATTTAGTGGAAAATGAGTAAAGAATTTGCAAATTTGCGTCTAACATTTTTGTCTTATCTACTGATCTATATATTCTGAGAATTCTTATTCGTGTCAATTGTTTACATAACGGATCTGTCGAAAAATCTGCTTTATGTCGGAAAAAATATAAAAAGTACCTAAAAAAATCAATTCGCAAATGTATGTGTGTGAAGGAGGATTGAGATCCTATGTGATGTATTCATTTTTAAAAAAATGCAGCTTTCAGTTTTTCACAACAAGAAAGAACAACTCTACAAATATTATTATATTTCCTGACTATAATTATTATGTTTCTACACGTTAAACCTTTATATATAGGGAAACAGATGACACTTCGTAGATTAAATTAACTGGTAATATCATTGTTGAAATTATCTGTATTAATTTGTTTAACTTTAGTGCTCTCATAACGGAAATGAATAAATTATTTATTCTACTGTGTTAATCAGGTTTTCTTAAACTTTATCTGGTCGTCCTATTCGCCGATATGAAAAGAAATCTCACGACACTATTTTCGACTTGAAACTCTCATCTGGACTACGGGATAAGGAAAATAAATTTAATAATAAAACAATTATAATTGGTAAATAAAAGAAAATTTGATTTATTTTATTTATTAAAAAATTCCATTAAACTTTTTGACCAAAGAACAAATATTATTTAAAAAATGTCGAATAATCGAAAAGAAAGTTGCCATATAGAACTTTTTCGACCTCATTTTTCTTTTTTAATCTCGTACTTTAATGCATTTAAAGAACATTTTTTGGACTGGATTGCAAAACACGTCGCTGTCGTCATATGATTATCAAACTTGAAATTCTTTCCATCCGTAACTCACTGTGGTTGATATATCATTTCATATGGCGATGTCATAATGGCAGCCATCCTAAAATTTGAAGAATCTGACTGAAAAGTATCGAGTTCTCTTTTGAAAGCGAAAAAGTTGCCTCAAAAGTAAACAGTCTCTCTTTCTCCAGAGATTGTTTTAATTTTGTAAGTTGAGAACCTTTACTCCAAAGACGTTACTACTTGGACGTAACCTTTATTCCTCGGACGTTAATTAGGCTACGCTTTGGTGCGACGCTATGTCTTCACCTCTCAGTTCACACCTATGTTGTCGTAAAGACGGCAATTATTTAATGTCAAGGTACTTTGGCAGACTGGTGAAGCCTTTATCACTGGTAGCAGTTGGTGAAATAATTGTCAATTTGGCGCATTTTGTAAGTATGCGGTGTAATTCATACTTTCAATTCTTTCCTGCCCAAGAGACTAGTTTTATAAAAATTGAATAATAAATCTAAATGACTTTAATCATTCATATTAATTAAGGACAGTTATCATTCATAAGGTTCGTATTATAAGTTAAACATTCATTCGTATTAGGGTTAAGTTTTTAATGCGTCTTGACAGAAAAGAAATAAATGCAGTGACTCACCAAAAACAAAATTATCCGATCTGAAAAGTTGACCGAAAGGACCTGATCGCGCAGAGTCCATTGTGCCAGGCCCTAAATCCACCAAGACAGCTCAGGGGACATATTTGCCTCCTGAAAGTTAACGAAAACACATTAATCTTTGAAATATTTATTTTTTAGGAAAAGATGTTAAATGATAACTCATTGTATATTTCATTTATTCAATTTAAGAAACGTTCCATGACATTCTGTTAAGCGAATGAACGTCTCAATTGGATAGCATGTCATGAATTTGCTTCCAGTAATGTCCTAATATAAACATTGAATTTAACAATAAATACTAATAAGAATCTACAGTAAGTATTGGGCCATTGGAGTTTATCAGAGAACGTTTATTTCCCTAAAATAAGCTGGCAGAAAATAAGTTTTTCTAAAAATTCTCTTTTAGAGAAATATTTAACTTAGTAACTCAAATCTCATGTAAAACTCCATTTCTTTCATTAATTTTGAGTGTTGAAAACATCTAAATAAAATAAATATTTTTTTTACTTTGACATGAATTATTGGTACTTATGTATTATACTGTCTTCGACAACGGTTTAGTAACTCATTGGCGGCGGATTTAAATTTGGCGATAAAGGTCAACGGATTGCACCATTGCCGGATTGCCATAATTGGCGATGACTTCAAACTTGGCGATAAAGTTGGACGATATAATACGTAAGTACTGATTTATTTTGGCTTATTTCTAAAGCTACTTTGATTGTTTCCCCACCACATTTCATGTACCTATTTGTAATAAAAATTTAGTAACTTCCTTTTTTTTTTTCTGAAATATTTATTCTAGATCTGTTCTGAAATACCTGTTCAAAAGTCAAAGAAGCTTCAGAGTTTTTAAAGAAAAAATTTTCAATAAAAAAAGCCAGTTCCTTTTTGTAATAATTTTTTGAAAATATTAAATTTAAAATACCCTATGAAATCAAATATGTAATATCAATAGGATGGTATTTTTTATTAGAACAACTAGCCAATGCAAATATTTGTTGGCAGCAGAGAGTTTCTCATCCTTTTTTCTCTAGTGTTTAAGCAGGAAGACGAATGGTGCCATCCTAACAAAGTAAATGTCTCTTATTCTATATTAATTAAAAAAAATACTTATATTATTATTACCAGTTGCTTCATTGTAGTAGACATTTATTCTTTCCAACTGAAGATCAGAATCTCCGTGGTAAGTTCCAGTCGGATCGATGCCATGTTCATCCGAAATTACTTCCCAAAACTGCATACAAAAACATTTTATATATATATATATGTTTTTTCAATATTATTAACAATTTAAATGACGTAGTTTGCAGTAACATAATTTAACTTGAAAAACACTCTCTTCATTTTAATGCTGAAAGCAGCAGTTTGAAGTTAAATAGGAGCATCAAACCAAATGGGATAGGTTTAAATCCTTTTGAAGTTATACGAGGAATTTTTTTTTATGAGAACTAAGGAAATTTTTTTTATTTAAAAATGTAATATTTTTGTCTACCACATTGCTTGTGCGTAATATTAGTCATATTTTTAACTAATTAATCTACTAAATTCTATTGAATTGTTCTTTCTTTCTAATTGAATATACTAGATTAAAACTCATACGTTCGTATGAAATGATTTTTTAAGGCTTGTCAGTTAAGGTAGAACACTCATTTTATTTGGTATATTAGCAAAATGGCGAAATCATTCAACTCAGTTGCTGAACGTTTTTGTAACAATTTGGTGCATGTATAAGTTTTCATATGAATTTCAAATTGCACAATAGTGAACAATGAATAGAATTGGAGACATGTTTTTTTTGTTGTTGTTGCTAATTATTTTAGATATATAGGGTACTTTACCAATAGCCGGGCACAAGCGAAAAATCGACAAATAGTGCAGAATTCCACCAAATTTCTTTGGCGATTCGTTTGAACCTGGCTTAAGGAAAAGTGCCAAATATAGGGTACTTACGTGTTAGACCGTCTTCGCCAACGGTTTCGGGACTCATTGGCGACGGATTTAAATTTAGCGCTAAAGATCGATGGATTATACCATTGCCGGATTGCCATAATTGGCGGTTTAGCAAGTCATTGGCGACGACCTCAAATTTGGCGATAAAGTTGGACGGTATAATACGTTAAGTACAAAATATAGTTATCAAAAGCACAATTCAAACTGCAGATGCAAAAGAAATTTTAGATATCTTTTTACGAAGCATTATAAGCTTAAACTGGAGTAAATTATGTAAACCACTACATACTAGCGATTAATCGCGAAAAATTTGACGAAGACCTCACTCTCTTTCCTAACTAATGTTTGCCTTTGGCGTACGATTAATACAAAAACTGTCTTTGGCATCGTTTAATACTAAAGTTCATCGAAAGAATTATTAACACATTAGTACCTTCATCAAATATGTGTGTGTTAACAGCATGTGATTAGTGAAATTTAGCGTCAACCATAAGAACATATGTTATGAAAAAGCTTATTAGCATGTAATTTTTGCCATTAATAACGGAGGTCCATATGACTCACAATTTTATCATAACATTTTTTTCTCATACAATGGGATCCAAAACGTAAAGATTCAAATAAAACAAAAGGTTGTATTTTTCTACGATTACAATACTGTTTCTAAAGTTATTTCATATATTTAAAAAAATTAAATTCTCTTGTTCAAAATTATATATATATATATATATATATATATACACTGAAGGGGAATTCATATCGGGCAATCTAGGTGGCCAGATCATGCCCTGGAATTGTCCGGAATGTTCTTCAAACCAATCGCGAACAGTTCTGGCCCGGTGACATGGCGCATTGTCATCCATAAAAATCCCATCGTTGTGTGGGTACGTGAAGTCCATGAATGGCTGCAAGTGATCTACAAGTAGCTGAACATAACCATTTCCAGTCAATGATCGGTTCAGTTGCACCAGAGGACCGGGTCCATGCCATGTAAAAACAGCCCACACCATTATGCAGCCACCAACAGCTTGAACAGTGCCTTGCTGACAGTTTGGGTCCATGGCTTCGTGGGGTCTGCGCCACACTCGAACTCTACCATCAGCTCGTAACAACTGCAATCGTGACTCATCTGACCACGCCACGGTTTTCCACTGGTCTAGGGACCAGTCGATATGCTCACGAGCCCAGGAGAGTAGCTGCAGGCGAAGTCGTGCTGTCAGTAAAGGCACTCGAGTCGGTCTTCTGCTGTCATAGCCCAAGGAAGACAAATTTCGCCACACAGTACTATCGGACACGTCCCTTGTACGTCCCACATTGATTCCTGCAGTTTTTTGACTAAGTGTTGGGTGTCTATTAACATTGACCATTCTACACAGCCGTCGGTGGTCTCGGTCGTTAAGTGCAGGTGGTCGCCCACTGCTCTGTCCATGATGGGATGGGATGCCTGAAATTTCATACTCTCGACACACTCTTGATACTGTGGATCTGGGAATGTTGAATTCACTACCGTTATCCGCAAAGGAATGACCCATACGTCTAGCTCCAACTAACATTCCCCGTTCAAAGTCTGTTAATTCTCGTCGTGCCGCCATAAATCACGAAAAACCTATTCCCATGAATAACTTGAACACAAATGAAAGCTCTGGAAAACGAACTGCGCATTTATACTTTTTCGCTGCGATACTACTGCCATCTGTATATTTGCATTATGCTATCCCATGACTTTTGTCACTTCAGTGTATATACTAGCATTCCCGTACCCGGCATTGCTCGGGTAATGGAATTAGCGGGGGATAACAGTGCTTGGTGCACTTAGTTACGAAATTCCTCTATAATAATTACTTATTACTTATAATTTTTTCTAATTTAGGGAGGTTCCCGGCGCCCCTGGACTCCTTATATATATGCCCTTGTCCTTGACCGATCCTTTTAAAGTATTGATTTTCTATGCAAACGCAGGCCATCCACATTTTATTGTTATACCTATGTTTAAGTAAGAACTTCTTAGTATACAACATTTTTGGTTTTTTTTTTCTGGTTCTAAAATTATTAAGCTGCTTGAAGAACTGACTCTGGAGCAAGCTACATAAAAGTGGCCGTGTGAAAAACAGTCCCCTCTTAAATCGATCCCTGTTACTTTTAATGTCTGTCCTTGTAACTCATTAACGGTTATTGCAAAGCAAACTTTTACAGGAAACTGCACTCTTCTAAATTCAAAAGGATAGTCCGACGGAATTAGTGGAATGAGGGGTTTTAAAACCAACTCTCCTCGAGCACATCCAGTAATTATCGTAGCTTCGATTACAAACTTATAAAGTCTAGTCACTTATAGTCTGATGCCATTGTATAACTTTGGAGGACAAAGGTTTCGTAGTAGCATTACTGGTGTCCCAACTTTCAGGAGAAGTATGTGAGGTGGAAAACCTGGAATGAATTCATAAGATGCGTACTTTTTGCTGGATTGTTTTCAAAATTGATCAGGGTGTGTCAAAGCAATGCCAAATTATATATAAAAAAGTTTAGTCTCATTTTTATTTATCTATGGATTAGATTTGTGATGTTGAAGAGGAAAACCCAATAAACGACCCCAAAAAAAATTTAATGCACAATTTTTTGTCAGATTTTTACAATCTTTCACACGATTTTGAAAAATTTATCAAATGTTATGTAAAAAAATTGATTAAGTTATGTTGAAAAGTTTCGGCGTAGTTAAATATTAAAGCGAATTTTCGCCTCTTCGTTAAAAAATTCGCCAAAAATTCAGTTTTAGAAATTCGATTTTTTAAATTGTATTGCAACATACTACATCGTATTGCCTTTCAGGAAACATATTATCTGTATTTTTCCAGCTAAGCGTCTATTTTACAGGGCCATTCGAGAAATAGACCAGTCAAAATGGACTTTTTTAAAAAAAATCGATATTTAATTTTTGCGTCGATATTTCGTAAAATAAATTATACCTACGTGATCTACGATAGAAAGTCCATCCGATTCCACTGCGATATTGAGTATAAGTTGAAAGGAGGCAGAACGATGTCAATTTTAAAAACGCGATTTTACATGACGAAACAGGACGCATCAGCGATCGCTGCTCCGGAAGGCCGTGTTTCACTCGGAAAGTAGTAGTACAGGTTTTATTTTCACATCAATTACGGGATTTTAATTAATTTCTCCTGAAATTTTGAGCAGGTATAGATTAAATATCCATACAGACTAAATCATAGAGCTGGTATACTAATAGAGGCAGTGCAACCCTACTAAGCCGTGGGACAAGATAGAAACACGTGTTGTGTGTATAGAATTTGTATTCACTGTAACCGTATTATCCATTCCCCATTATATTTCAATGGGATATTTTTTCTTGCTTTTAACTGTTCAATTTTAAAGCTTATTTAAACCCTGGTTAACAATTGCTGTGCAATTGGATGCAAAGAAAAAGTTTCTACGGACAGTTCTCTGTCATTTCACTGGTACATACAATAAAATAAAACATATTCTATTTATATCCATTTTAATTCATTTAAAAATTTCGTGGCCACTATCACTCAGTGATTTTGTTGTTATAACTGAATAATATTTCATAGTTTGGTTTACTTATTGTATTTAATTTATTTAACTTGTCATTAAGGTTCATTTAAACTGATAGCACTGCATTATATTTTGCTACTTGCTTTATTTTAAGCTCGAATGTGTTGCAAGCGGTTGGCTGAAAGCTTAGCGTGATTTTTTTCTCGCCAATACAAGAGTTTATATAAAGATTATTACATAAACATACTTTTCATTCATCCAATCAAGTTCAGCTAAATTTTTTAAAACTTGTGGATTACATTTGATTTAATTCAGTTTTTTCAAATATTAATTTATAAATTTGGTTAATTAATTAAAAACTAACTTTCTCGCCAAAAATCTTCATTTCCCTGCCGCCAAATAAATAAAGAATTTGGTTTTTTTTTTTTTCAACAGTGTTGAGGTTAGGCTTAAAATATTTACGGCCGATTATTTCAAACGAATCTGTTTATTTTCATAATGTTTGATGTATTTAAAATTAAACATGGTTAATTAATAGAATTTTCTGATTCATTTTGAAGTACTTTCGAATTAAAATAATACAGAATAAAGGAAATTAGAAATTTCTCATTTGTATTTGTGTTTCCAACTGGTGTGGGAAATTATAGCTTTTTGCGGTGTCACAGTTGGCTTTGAATCATCAATTGGCGTTGAAAATTCAATGCTAATATAATTTTTGATAAATTATTTATAGTAATTGTAATTGTTAGGCCGGTATAGTTGAAATCCATTTCTTTTTTCAGGGCAGCTCTTAATTGTTGTTCTAATTAATGCTCCAAGTTTAAATGAAAATATTTGAATTATGTGGATAAATTGTAATTTAAAATAAAATATTATTTTCTTTATGTTTTATTTAACAATTATTTGGGGTGATAATTTTTTGTCCCTTTTATTATAAGAAAGATGTTCTTAACTGAATCATGAGGTTTATTTTGTCACTGAAAATTTGTTTATGATAATACCAAATACTCTGTATTTTTTAAAAACTTAACATTCTTGAATTTTAATTTGATAATACATTTTTTGTCTAATGTTAATATCATAATTTAGAATTATATAGCATTTTTCAATTAATGTAAAACCCTAACAAAATACGAGTCAAGATCTTGCCATTTGATATACATTTTGTTGCTCATCCATGCCCAAAACTTTTTTTTTTAATTTTTATTCTGTAAAGAAATTGGATGAATGAATAGAATTGTTTAATTGCTTTCATCAGAAGTTGATTTCAATAAAGATCGATAGGACAAGAATTGTAAATTTTATCTTCAAATTAATTGATTTAAATATGATACACATCCAGATGTTTATAAACTAATACAAAAGAAGATATTTACAATTGTTTACTAAGGTTAATTTTTATTAATTAAAATTAAGTTAATTTTTATTCTTATTAAAATCAAACGACCTAAAATTAGATTTACATCACCATACAATTAATAGATAATAACAAAGTAGCATTGACTGAGGTGGATTAACAAAAGCTTTGTTGAATTTCTTTTTAAAAAATTGTGTTGCCTCCATTCACTAAAATTACTAAAATGAACAATCTACAGAATAATTATGTAGAATTATGACAATTAAGGATTTTCTCACTTTCGAAAATAATTAAGTGATCTCTGAGCAATTCTTTTAATTTTTTTATTGGGACACAATAAATGTATTTTCGGGTATTTCTTTTTATACGAATCAACAGAAAATTGATATTAGAAAATGTTTCCGACCGGTTTTAAACTTTAAAAAATAATTGCAATAATAAATAAAATCGTAAAAGATGTCTATAGTATATAATTTAAGATTTTATAATTTCTCTCTCTAATAACATGGATAGTTATTTATCTATGCATAAGCACATTATTATGAAGGGGGAAAAGACTTATGTCACTTTTATAATCTGTTTTTACAAAGGTATTTTTTTTATCTGTTTGAGATAATGACAGAAAGTATTTGAACATGTAATGTAAAATACAAAGATGTTTTTAGGTAAATAAAAGAAATAAGATGCTTATTTAAAGAAGAAAAATAATTATTTTTAATTAATGTAAAAAAGCAAGTAAATAATTTAACTTGTCAATCAATTAAGATATTTATATTTTGAAAACGAAAAATTATCTTCGAAATCAGTTTACTTGTTTTTGCTTATTATAATAATGTCTAAACAAGAAAAAAATAAACTTTCCAGGAAATGAAAATCGACCGGAAATTACGATGGCGGGAAAGCAAAAGATTGCGCGACATATTTTGAGTTTGCTGAGATTTGGGATACGTCGCCAAAAATGGTATTTTCATTCTCATATTCCTCACACAACACGTGAATTATGATGCGTACGGATATTGAGACAAGAAAGATACGACTGGCACCTTCTATTTATATACCAGCTCTATGGACTAAACACTAAGAAAATAAAAAGAATCGTTTAATACAAAAATCTTTTCAAAAATAACATAAACACATTAAGAGATCTTCATGCCGTATTTATACATAAAAAAGAATTTTTATCTTTAAGAACAACAAAAAACAACAACTTTATATTAGAACACAATCAATAGAAACTGCAAAAAATGAAACGCTATCAAATAATGAACAAAATGATATTCACTTCCGTTTGGAAGAATGTTTTTAATCAGTCTAATCAGCTGCCTAAAAGCAACTATAATCTTTCTTTACTAAACTTCCTGTTTTCTATAAATGAAAACCAATTGACTTCTAAGCAAATCATAATTTATTACTTCCTGCTATCTTAGTTGGTGAGGGGGGAATGAAATAAAGATTTTTGGCTGGAAACTAAGAAAAGTGTAGTTTTGACTATTTTCCTCGCAGTTTTTTCATTTTTTTCTTTATAAAACCATCCTCGTGTCTTAACGAATTTTTTTTAAAACTTTCAATTATAATACGTAATTTAATTGTATTTTTAATCAATGGAAGATTACTAGCAAATTATTTTTAAACTTAATTCCTCAGAAAATTATTGTAGTTGAATTACAATTCAGCAAGGGAAAAAAAGTAAACATATCAGCAGTAAGGTGACTAGGAAAATTAATCCATTTTCTAGTTTGGATTACCATATTTGTGATAAACTCGTGAGTATTCTAAACCAGGATTCAACCATATTACTTTTGAATGATGAAAAGCTTCAATTAAAATGAAATTAATTTTCATTATTCAAACATTGTAAAGATAAATGGCAGAAAATCATTTGATCTTAATATAAATTTTCTGGGCACTTTTCTTAAACCGTATATTAGAGCTAATTCTTGAGATACTTGCATCACTAAGAACAGCTTTGTTATACAGACGATTTCGACAAAAAAATAAGTTTATCGCCAAATTTTAGCAAAATGGCCAAATGTGACACGAATCGCAGTAATAACGTTACGCTAGCAAAGGCGTCATCGAAATATTGAAAAGCTCGCAAGGCGTCAAATGACTGTATATCAAAGCTTAGGTCTGCAAATAAATTCCATTTCAATACTTGAAATATTGAGAAATCATTCACAAAAGAACAAGAAGGAAAAAAACCAATATTAATTACCTTCGCACCAATCTGATTACCACATTGGCCAGCTTGAATATGAACAATTTCTCGCATTTCGAACTCAAAAAATGATCCAGTTATCATACAATGTTCAACGATAATGGATGAAACTGCAAATTTAATTGAAAAGGGAAAAAGAAATTAAGTAAAAACTCACGCGGTTTTATATTAATTCACGAAATGAAAATCTTCAAATTTACTTGTTGATATTTTGCCGGGTTTACATTTGGCCAGTTATAAGATAACAAGTAGGCAGCGTATTCGAAGAAAGAGACTGACTTATGTTTGCCACAATTTCAAAAGGTAGGTACAGGCATTCCATGTTTAGCTATAAATTGCCGCTGTGGCGTTTTTGAATTTTGGTTTTTCATTGCTATCGTTTTACAAATTATGGATGTTTACACACACCCAGAAAAAAAAACATACCTAAATTTGGAAAACTATAAAAAATAAAATAAATAAACACAATCTCGTCTTAGAAAGAGCAAAATAATTAAAAATAAAATGAAATCTGCTATGTATATTTCAATGTATCATGTCAGAACACAATTTCTTGAACTGCCAAGCACCATGTGCTCGTACGAGTTAAATTATATTTTTATCCATTTTAATCGTTTCATTAAATGACTCACTTTAGTATTGCAACCGATCCAAAAAAATTTGTCTCGCATTTATTGTTTAAAAAAATATCGCATTTCCCATTTATTTCATTTCATATAATCACGTGTTCAAAATGACATTTTTCTAGCTTTATTTGCTGAAATCATGAACTCATTTTTTTTTAAAATCCGAGTTTTTGTAAATGCAATGGCAACGCATTGTTAAAAGCTGATTTTTTTGAGATGCTCGTGCAGGTAATAAAATTTGTATTTTTCGTCCTACGAATTAAAGTGTTTATTTTTCGCCTACGGATTTCTGTTGATGCCGGAAAATTTCATTCCCAAAACCATATTATGTTTTGACATGATAAAAAATATCGTTTAATCTATGATAAGTGATCAATTATTTTTCCCCCCAATAAAACCATCATATTGTACAAATGACTTCAACAGTAAGAAAAAATACTATACAGCGGCTTGCAGTTGTCCCGTTTTGAGAATTACTTGCCATCGACCGAACAGCATTTTTCAGTCTTTCTGCGCATGCGCTGCTTACTTGCCGTGTTATAACTGGTTGATAGTAAACTCGGCATATGTTTAAATAAAATGCATTAATTGTAATTAAAAAACAATAATGCAATTTTTATGTTTTAAAATTGAATTCTCAATTTTATGAATCAATCGATCCATTTGAAGAATTTTAAAATTCACGTTCATCTGGAAATAAAGCTCAGGTGTTGTCCTCGTCATCTGACAGCGGTTCAAAATCATGAGGTCCATCCCTAAGTAGCAATAGCGTTGCTTTACAACGAGACGTTAATCTAACTAAACTCTGAAGGTGCAGAAGTTAAAAATTGATAACAATCTGTACTTTTGATACTAAAATCAAATTTATTTGATAGGTTGTTATGCTTAATTGTTGTGTTTACATGAAAGGGAGATGATAAACTTTTTGATGGATTTGGTTCCAAATTTGATACGGTTTTATATTTTCCCTGTTTAAACTGTGTTCTAAATTTTATTTATCTAATGCTTTGCTTTTGATAATTATTCTGTTCACTCTTACTGGGAGACACTAAAACTTCCTTAGAATGGATTTCACTTAACATTTGGAAGAAATTTGCACCTTTTATTTAAAATTCATTCTATCAAATCTCACTTTTTAAGCTCAAAGTATTTTGGTTCACGGACTTAACTTCAAAGATAAGCTTTTTCGGACTCAGGGAGGTTTGATATGTTGAAGTTCATCAAAATTTTAAGTTTGATGTTCCAAATACTTCCTTTTTTCATACTTCATGTATGTGGAAAGAAAAAAAAAGTCACCAAGAATAAACTGCTTGGAGCTTTCTTGTATACTCTTTAAAAAAAAGGGGGGGGGGCTTTATTCCCCCTATCGCAGCAGAAAAATTTTTGACCTTGAACAAAGCTGTGAAGGGCGGTCATTTTTTTTTATCATGTAAGAACATATTTTTTTAATTTGGAGGTTTTGATGTTTCCACCAATTATGGACAAAAATACGTTTACCTGCTTTTCTCAGCATTGCATTATTATTATGTATGCTTCTTTGAAAGCAGATGCGTTTTTTAAATTTTGACCTACTTTTACCAGTATTGATTTATTATTACGTATGCTTCTTCACAATAGATCCTTTTTTCTTCTTTTTTTCAAATTTATTTTTAGTGTCCCGTACCTAAGCATTTTTTTTTTTTTGTAATACTGTGAAGAAAACCGAGTATGTTTTAATGGCATTTCATCGAACTATTGATGATAAGATTTTACTCAGGACGACAAATTCATTCTCAAATTCTTGTATCAAATTTCAGTTAACCCTTTCTAAGGCGATAGTAAATATCTTACCACTGCCTTAAAATATCTTGAAAACTTTGAAGCATCAAAACAGGCAAGCGTATCGTGTTCAACATGTAATGTTCCATTATGTGCAGCTCCTTATTTTATGTTGTTTTTCAGGATAATTAAAAATAATGTATTTGGTAATTTACATTGTATTTGGTTCTTCTTCCAATTATTTCCTGTGTAATTAATATATTTTAAATTTTAAAACTACTAATAATAAATAGTTTTATAAAAATACATATTTATTTGTGAAATTATTTTTATGCCATATTTTTTCTATTGAATAAGTCAGTAAAATGCCATTGCTTGTTTTGAAAGAGAGGTAAATATATTACCTACCACCTTTTATTATTAAATATATGAAAACAGCGGCTACAAAAACAATTTTTTTAAAAAAAATTCTTTGCTTAATCATAAATAACTTTTTCTCTAACTATAGCATAAAATGTAAATTTTGAAAGTAAACGACTTGTGCCCGTTAAAGGGTTAATAAGTTGGTACTGTGATCATTTATCTAAGTTGTTATCGCTTTTGAAAATAAGTAAACATATAGACATATGGGCAGTCGATTCGTAAAAGCATTTGTTTCAAAATTTGACACATATTTACATTGAAGATTCTGAACTCTGTGCTAAATATTATTTATCTAACATTTTACGTTTTATTGTCATCGTTTTCACTGACTTTCAGATCTACAATAAGTCATTCCTTTTGTCAATTTATTTTGTATAAAGTTTTGCTGTTTGATATAATTTGGTGTTAAGACCACATACCCAATTCCATCATTCCAGTTAGAAATACTTTTTAGTTACCTTGTTCATAGACAAATAGGTTTAATTTCAAAAATGTGTTTTTCGAACAAGGAAATTTGAAACTTGTTGAAATTTAGAAGTCGGGTTATTTGACATCTCAAAGTTTCCTATGCGTATACTTTATATAGGAGGCAGAATATGCAGGTTTATTGTTTCCTTAGTGTCACTTATACGGATTGAAAGTGTACTGTATAACTTTCAAAAGTTTATTTACTTGTACACGAGTCGGCTTTCTGGCACAGAGGTAGCGCGTCTTCTTCGTGTTCTGAAAGTCCCGGGTTCGAGTCCTGGTTTGGCCATGATTGTTCTTCTGTGTGCTATATGTGAGATGTGTGAAAGCGCCCTCCTGTAAAAAGGGGCCGTGCAAGCAAATGTGGTGAGTGTATAGCTAAGTAGTATTCGGCCATAGTTGGCTCTACTTCAAAAACAAGAGACGCTCCTTTCGGCTTAAATCTGCTGCTGTATCAGCAGAGGGCTTGTCCATGTCAAGTGCCATAAGTAACAACAACAACAGCAAATTGGAAATGCTTTCTGTGATTCGTTTTATGTGGGCGTAATGGCGTAATTTCTCTGGGATTTAATGGCAGTTGCATAGCGAAAATGCCATCATATCAAGCTATAGCTAAGTGGTGCAACAAGTTTGTGAATGGACGTACAGATGTTAATGACGTTGATCGTGAAAGAGGCTGCTAACCGCAACAAGTCCCGAAATCCTTACTCACGTGAATGCATACAATATTACAAACATGCGCTTATCACTTGATGGAATCTGAAATATATTAGATATTCCTCATCGAAATGTACGTAAAGTTTATGTTGATCAACTCAAATTTCAAAAAGTTTTTGTTTGGTGGATGCATCGTCTATAAACGGAGGACATGAAGAGAAAGCGTTTAGAAAGTGCCTTTTGAATTTCTGCTACATTTTCAAACGAAATGAAATATATTTTGGGGCAGAATTGTGATCGAAGATGACACTTGAATTCATCATTTCTCATCTGAAACGAAACATAGCTTCCTCCCATTGAAACATTCCATTTTCCCAACTCAAAAGATATCCATTCCAACTGGGGGAAAGGTGATGATGATGCTATTTGGTGAATGCAATGTTAATCCCGAATGGCTCTATTAATGCATCTGCTTGATACGAAACAATAAAACGGTTATGACAATCACTTAAAAATCAAGGTCGGGATTGCCTTGTTTGTTAGGGCGTTGGATTTGCATCCCTTGGTTGTGATCATAAATCTGTCGTGGCCACACAATCCTCCATATCAAGAGTTTTACCACTGGGGGTACTGGTTCAGAGGTGATCGTTCTCTGATTCAAGTCTAAATTACGATCTGTGATTGAGTGAATGAAATGTATGAAAGAAGTTCGCCCCATAAAAAGGGTTGTGTCGCATGAGTAGCTAGTTGGCGATACTGAAAAAAACAATAGGCGCTCACTCGGCTTAATATTGCTGACCTCGTCTGCAGGCTTTCTATGACAAGTGCCATTAGATAGACCGTCGAAAGGTATTGTGTTCATGCTTGGCATCGCAAGACCTCATATATTAAAATAAGTCAGGTTTCCGAAAATGTGTAGGTGGGAAGTATGGGATCACCCTCCTTATAGCCCAGACCTTTCATCTTATGACTTCCATGCTTCATCGCATGGTTTTTGTGTTTTTATCATTCGGATGTCGAGGTGTACGGTGCTACCCAGGGAATGATTATCAGACATTGGACAGGATTTCTTTGCAGAAGGCATCGACAAACTTGTACCATTCATTACCAGAGATAAATACGTTGGAAAGTGGACTTTGAATGGAACTTTAAGATACAAATAAAGTTATTGTAAAATTTCATTATTTTGTCATGTTTTATTAAGTAGTGCAAATGACTGACTGGTTTCTGTATGAACAGCATAATTTGTAAATTATGAGAGCAAAAATTATATACTACGCTTCCATTTTATTATTTTCCTAGTTTGTGAGTTTAGATGGATTAAAAAAACTTTTACTTATTGATTTTGTTTATAATAATTCAAGTTTCTATATTATCCTTCAAAGTCCAATTAATGATTTTTAAAAAAAATATGCAAAAAATATATTAATATTTAGTAGATTTTTCTAAAAAATAACCAGAAAATTTTTCTTCGAAATTGAAATTAATATTCTCGTTAGTTCAAATGTTTACAGAATTATTTTACTCCAGATTAAAACAATATCTTTAACATCAGCTTCATTTTTATTATTTGATATGTACATATTTAGAAATAATTAGGTTTTTCTGAACTGTGTAAAATCTTTTATTAAATGTTCCATTTGATTCAAAATTTGATATAATAAGTTCTCATTTTTAGGTGGAAGGCTTTAAATATAAAAGCTCTTATCGTGTTCTATCGTTGAAATCCGGTTCTCGGTATAAATTGTTGCCTTGGTCGACGAGCTCTCCGCTCTCTGCGCATATTTTGTACTTCAGATTCGGGAATTATTGGTTGCATCACCTCACCTACTTCGCTGAGAAATATCTCCTCACCAGGAATTGAGTAGCCTTGTGGTGTGACATCAATATCCAGAGGTATTGGTCCCAATTGTTGAGGACTAAGAAGCATCACTCTTGACATGAAACCACCTGCTGTTGGAGGGGTAGCTGCTGTTGATTGCATACTTGAAATGCCCATTCTTTGAGGACTGTGTCCTCTTGTCGCAATGGGAATGCCAGTTCTTTGGGGAATACGACCTCTCTGTACCATTGGTTGGCGAGTAGGAATGCGCGGTCTTGGAGGAGTTCCTCGCCTCATTGCTGTGGGTCGCGCTCCAGAAACAATTATTCTTGGAGGAGTAATGTCTCTTGAAGGTCCCATACTAGGAACACCCATTCTGTGCGGTGTTCCGGCCCTCGGAGTTGTAAGTCGCATTGGGGCATCCCATCTTATTGGTGATGGTGCTCGTATACTGGAAAGATCTAATCCGGCGGAAGACATTCCCATACTCACTGGGATGCCTGACCGTCCCGGGCTTATCAGTCGGGCAGTACTGTGCAAGCGAGGAGGGGAAAGTCTTTGAGGAGATGTTATGGGCATCCACTGACCATCGATGAATCTCATGGGTCCAGTTGGTTGAAATGGTTCTCTGGGGGTTGGTACTTGTGCAAATGGAGAAACTCTTCCACCAATAGGTGACCAGCTAGCTTGGTCTAGTCGCACTGGTCCCATTAGATCTACTCCCCTCTGAGGTTCAAATTGCTGAGTTGCCAGAGGGGCGCTTTCACCCACTTCTATCCATTGTCCATCCACAAATCTCAGCTGTGCCCGGGTAGGGGTACCCCGATCTTGCTGAGTCGGTGATCCACCCCCTACTGCTTGCCACGCATCTGAATCATCGAGTCTTATCACTCCCAGCCCTCCCATTGGCAACGACTGTTCCTCGACTGATGACTCATCAGAGGATAGCCGAGATACCGATCTTACTGGTCGACGGCGTAATCGCGGGTACAGAGGCAGTGTGTCTGCCAACAAGTCGTGTTCAGTTATTTTCCCCCCTATCGGTCCAACTATATAGTTGTCTACGTCAAAATCGTCCGGAGCCACTGGAGCACGGTCCCTATATTTTTGAAGTCCAAAAGATTCACTGTGAATATCTTCTAACACTTTCTTGAATTCGTCTATGTGGGCTCGCAGTTCGGCGGCTTCTGTTTTGTAGTTTTCTAGGAGGGTCTTTGAGTTTTTGACCTGAAAAAAAAAGAAAATATAATGTGGAGTATTTACTTATTTATATTATACGCAAAGTTGATTACAATATTTACAGTTGAATTAATTAAATTGTGAAAACCCTGTTTTAAAATCTCTTAAGAGAAAGTTTTATGAATTTTTAGAAATGCTTTACAGTCTTTGTAAAATTTTTCCTGTCGCTTCAGAACGACAACAAACCTCACTTATAAAAGTAATGAAAACTGGAACATTAAAATAAAACCAAAATGTCCAAAAACTTTTGAGTTCAGAATAGAAAATAAGTTTATATGTTCTGTTGGCTTACAAGATAAATAATATGATCTAGAAATAAAACATGTAATAATATCTCTACAAATGACACACATAGTCTTTATTTGCAATTAGTTTATAAATCTGCATATGAATTTTAAGTCAGGCCATTTTAATTATCTATAACCCTAAGGACGGCAAATATCTGCCGTCAAAGGCTATTTAATTTCAAAAAGCCGCCTTTCGTGACAACTGGATTTTCTCTTCAAAATATTTTTAACAATCAAATTGTGATTTTGCATGTAACGTCGTAGTTCATGAGCCTATGCAGTTGTATTCGCCATGCTTTGCGCTTTTATGGTTTTCTATCATTCCATCAAGAATTTGAAATTTAATTTTAAATGTCCACTTTGATTAGTTCTATAGAATGCATGTTGAATCGGAGGAGGTTCTAAATATATATATATATATATATTGAAACAATTTATCGAAGGAAGAAACTGTAGGGAGATATGGAGAGTATAAGAAAATATAATTCTGCTTTAGCTTCCCCTATTTATTTTTTTTTGTAAATAATATATATATTTTAAAATTCTGTTTCTAAGGTATAATTTAAATTTCGAGGAAAGCATTTTTTTTTTTTTTTGAAAATTATTTCTTTAAAGGATGTATATAGTTATTTTAATAAAAGGTTATTTCTATTTACAAAGAACATTGATGCAGGTGATTTTTGCGAGTGTACTTTTCGTTTTCCATTTTTTTTTAATTTCTTTCGTTGTTTTATCATATTTTGGATAAATGGAATCTGAATACATATTGTGACGTTTTCAGCGTAGCGGGTTCGGATTGAATGGACTTTACTTGAGGACAGCACAAACAAATTTATTTACAGCTATTTACAGAATAATTGATAAAGTAAAAATTTCAAATAAATACAATCCAGCAGTCAACAGTCACTTACAGCGTAAATGTATGTCTTAAGCACAATAAACACAAATTGCAAAACAGATATCGTATAGCAAAGCAAGCAGTAAATCGCAGCGAGCTCAATAATACAACGTTAACAGCAAATGCAAACGCAGCTCACTATTCCGCTAGTCCAGCGAAACGCTTCTCTTCCGAGAGGGGAAAAACTAACTCACTCACCTAAGAGTTCGTCAACGAGGCACCTAGCCCCTGCTGGGGCTTACTCGTCCCTTATATAGCCAAGGAAGCGCGTGCCCCGAAATATGCGAAACTTCTCAAATCAACGCGCGAGATCCAGCGGCTACTAGACTATTCCTTTCACCAAACCAACCAAGCTGGCGCGAAGCTTCTCGCCAAACTTCGCCCTTTTTGGCGCGTTTTCGTGCCGCTCGCCCGCTTGTAACAATATGTTGCTAGACTAATGCGGTATAGTAGTTGGCGAGCGAGCGAAGCGAGCTTGGATCGCAAAGTGATCCGAGAAAAATTGCGTTAGCAATTAATGGGGGTCGACGAGCATAAGCGAGTAGGGGGCGGAGCCTCCTAATTAAGTTTAAAATCACAGGACTCCTAATTCTAATTAGATGATACATCATATTTTCGTCATTTATTGTTAAAATTTGATTTTTTAAATAATATTTGGAGCATTTGGAATATTAAAGCATTTAGAATTGGTTTTTGCATGTATAAATACTTAATTCTGTAGTTTCATTGAAGACTTGAAACTAAAATTCGGTTATTCAATGCGCGTGTCAGACACGTCATTGTATGCGAAGGGGTTAGTATAATTTTTATCAAATATTAATTCATTTATTTTTTATTAATTAATTAAAACCCAACTTTCTCGCCAAAAATCTTCATTTATCCACCTCCTACGAAGTAACGAATTCAGTTTGTTTTTTCTCCTCACTAATGAGATTAGGCTTAACGTGTTTTCAACCGTTCATTTTAAACGACTCTGATTTTTTTTCAAAATGTTTGATGTTTTTAATTTTAAATATTGTTAATTAATCAATTTTTCCGATTTATTTTGAAGTACTTTCGAGTTAAAATAATACAGAATAAAGAAAATTGGAAATTTTAAATCTGTTTTGCTTAGTATCCCCAACTGATGCAGAAAATTCATGCATTTTGCATTGCCACAATTGGCTTTGAATCCTCAATTGGCGTTTAAAATTCAATGCAAGAATAATTTTTTGACCTATTATTTACAGTAATTGTAATTGCTAAGCTCAGATAGCCTGGTTGGTAGGGGTTTAATTCGCACCCCTTGGGCTGCGAGTTCGAATCAGACAGCTGAAGACTCTCCTTGTGTTGTGAACGTAACATCTGTTGTGGCCACAAAGTTATCCATGTGGTGAGTAATACTATTGGGGTACTGGGTCAGAGATGATCGTTCTATGTTTCAGTTCTAAATTATGATCTGTGGATAAATGAATGAAATCCGCCTCGTAAAGAGGGTTTGTGACGTATGTGAGTTAGAATTCAGACTTATATCCTCAGGTGCTTAGGAATCTATACCCTTAGAAGCTACTGCGCTCCTTCTTTCGTTCTCATGTTCCAAAGCGGAACACGAGAACAACAATTGTAATTGTTTATTAAAAAGTAACTAAAATAAAAAAAATTCTAACTTGTTAAATTTTTCCTGATAACCTAAGTATTAATTGATTTCAAAAATTTTTTATATTACTTGTTGATTTAGAAATTAGGTAAAGTATTTCTTAAACTATCAGCAAAATTTTAACCAAGTCATTTGATAAACTTCAAAAATAGAATATTTTTGCTTTGTACCTCTTTTTAGTCCATAACCCTCCCCCTTTTTTTATTTATTTAAAAAAAAATGTCACTTAACTGGTATATTTTGGTTTCATAGATATTTTTTTCAATTTCTTTAATGCAAATATTCAAAAGTATAATTATTTTTGAACGTTTTTTAAAATATTCATCTCTAACATAATCACAGATCTTATCACTGGCACGTGGCAAATATTCAAATAAATAGAAAACAGAATATGTATTTTAAATTTTTTTTCTTCAAACAATTGAAAACAAAATTTGAGATAGAACTACAGCTGTTGTCAAAAAATTACCAAATTTCACTTATTTAAGTCGCTGATTTTTTTAATCATCGTATGCAAGCGGTAATATAGACGGACATAACATACCGCCATCTTGTACCTCCGGTGTTTATAACTCTATCTAACCAGTTGGATGAGCACAAGATGGAAGGCAGGAAAAAAAGAAAGAAAGAAAAGTTGTTTAAAGAAAGAGACGGCAAACCATCCAGGGATCTCCAAAGAGAATCCCATCGGTGTCAAATCCTACACGACTCCATTCAATTTTTGGTGGAGTAATAACTAAATATATGGGACAAGAATTCTTAAACAAATCGTAACTATGTATTGAACCTACAGGGAAATGAAATGTGATAAATAGGTAGAAAAATATTAAAATGAAATCCACTATGCATATTTCAATGTATCATGTCAGAACATCATTTCTTGAACAGTCAAGCACCACGTGCTCATGCAAGCTCAATTATATTTTTATTCATTTTAATGGTTTCACTGAATGAGTCACTTTAGTATTGCAAACGATCCAAAAAACTCTGTCTCGCATTTATTGTTTAAAACAATATCACATTTCCTATTTATTTCATTTCATATAATCACGTGCTCAAAATGACATTTTTCTAGGTTTTATTTACTGTAGTCATTAACTCTTTTTTTTATTCTGAGCTTTTGTAAATGTAATTGCAACGCGTTATTAAAAGCTGATTTTTTTGAGATGCTCGTGCAGGTAATAAAATTTTTATTTTTCGCCTATGGATTAAAAGGTTTATTTTTCACTTACGGATTTTTTTTGACGCCACAAACCTCATTCCCAAAACAACAACACATTCTGACATGATAAAAATTGATAAATTACTTTTTGAGCATCTGTTTGACATGTATAAGCATATAAACAATCGCTGTAGATTCAGAAATCTGTAAAGTTCGTCTGTGTCTTAAGGTTTTGATTTCCTTCATAATAACTGCGCGCTTGAGGTTATAATTTCGGCTGATTTTGGCAAGTGGTATTTTGGTCTCAGTTATTGTGCGGCCTTGAAGAGGTCTTGGTGTTTGAATGTATATGGTTTACTATAGAGTGGATCTTGCCTAGTGAAAGATTATTCGATGCAATTCTCCTGTACCACTCTTAACATTTCACAGATTCGGTTCAAAATTCATGAGAATATATACTTTAGGCTATATTAATCTGTGCAATTAAAACTTTGAACCAAATTTCATTGTCCTAAATTGATCCATTTTCGAATTACTCCATTTACAAGCATGTCAAATTGCAGTCAGAAAAACTCACTCAAACAATCAAACTTTTAAATGAATTGATTAAATTATGCAAATTTAGTGGAAAGACTATTGTGTATCAAATTATTTTTCCGAAGCACAAAGCACTTTTGATTGATCATGCTCCCAAACAGACAGAAAGTGGAGATAAACATAATTCAAAAACTGTGTTTTTCGGATCTAGATAGGTTTGAAGGGCTTTTATGATGGTCTTTAAATCCAATTCTAAAGGCTTGGAAATTCGACAAAATCATGAGTTCGAATTTTTTTTAAAGATTATTATATATTATACTGTAAATGATGATTGATTGTAACACGCTGTGGCAATAAAAAAATGACATAGAACAATTAATAATTCCCCTAATTAAGAATATTTTTACGTTTTTAGCGTAGCGAGTTCGGATTGAATGGACTTTACTTGAGGATAGCACAAACAAATTTAGTTACATTATTTACAGGTATTACAGGATGACTTGATAAAGTAAAACTTCAGAAAAAAACAATCCAGCAGCCAACAGTCACTAACAGCGTAAATACAAGCCTTACGCACAATAAAAACAGACTGCAAAACAGCTATCGTATAGCACAGTAAACAGTAAGTCACAGCGAGCTCAATTATACAAAGTTTGCATCAAACGTAAACACAGCTCACTAATAACAAGGGAGAAAAGTAATCCGTTAGTCCAGCGAGACGCTTCTCTTCCGAGAAGAAAAAAAGCTTCTGAAACTACGGCAACCCGTCCCTTATATAACCGAGTGAGCGAGTGCGTGGAAACACGCGGAGCTTCCTGAAAGATTCAACTGCTACCAGACTCTTATTTTCGCCAAATCTACTCGGCTGTCGCCAAGCTTTTTCACAGTCGTCGCCAACGCCTTCTCCTTCGGCACGTTTCCGTGGCGTTTGCCCGCTTGTAACAATGTAATGACGAAGAATGGATCTGATTGGTCAAGTTGTTACGACAAATAACATCAAGCTCTGTGGTGGACGCAAAAGAATCTTTATCATAAGCCGTTTAAGTACCTTAATGTTAAACAAAAGAACCGTCATCATCAATGAAGATTCGCCCAGACAGTAATGCACCATTTTTATTCAGTCATCAGACCTGAATTTCTCATTCTCATACTTAGGATAAACCCATGCAGAAGAGATCAGAAGATAACTTTAAAAGAGAAACCCCCGAAGGCATAGGATTTTAGTGTATGATATGCAATGCGCCACGATACTATGATGATGTGTAATTTTCATGAGACTGCTGCAAAAATGAGATAATATTCTATGGTTAAGTCATGATGGACATCACCGGGCATGGTACCATATGTCCTGTAGGAAGTACTTCCTTTCACAATAGTAAGACAATTTTCTACTCTTTAATCAGGATGGCCAAAATACAGTCATAAGAACAATGCCCCGTCATCGGCAGGGAAAGAGAATGGAAGTAATTTATCATCTTTGGTATGATATGGTTAAAATATACTACTTCATAGAACTACAAAACATTACATATAATCACTTCTTGTGTAATTGATGTTCACTTTATAAGAAATTTTCCAAATTTTCTTTTGTTTTTTAATCAAAACATTTATAGAAATATTCAAAGTTTTCTTCAATAGCTTATAAGCATATTATTTCAGAAAAAACAATTTTGCATCAATTAAAAAAAATACTTTTTCACTAATGTAGATTTTATTCTGTACAATTTTTCTCTAATTACGATAAAGTTTTAGAAATAATTTCAATTGCATTTTAGAAATTGCGTGAGTAGTATTTCCAAAACTTTCACTCATACTCTCTAAAAATTGTGTAATTCAATTCAATACTGTATAAAATTGTCAAACTTGGGTAGGGTCACAGATGCTTTGCATGTTATTGTTAAGGAATATGCTTAATTATAATTATTATCAGCTATAAATATTGTTAATTATTATCCAGGCTGCAAGAGTCATCGGCAACTCATTGGCCATGCTCGCCTCCATCGGCTACTGCTCTGCCGTAATTCGCCAACATCGGTGTTGCATTTATGTGATGTCGGATTCTGACCAGATTTTTTGCGATCGCCTCTGAAGATCGCATTTTCATTGGTGCGAGCTCCTTCGGTGACTTTGTGGGAAGGGTATTTTCAATGTAATCACCCTTTACTCGGGCCGATAACTGGAAAACCACTTTCCTAGATAACGTTTTGAGAAAATATTTTAGGAATTTCCCATGAATAACGAGGCTTGTGTATTTTAGAATTCAACCATTAACGAGTGCTATCATGTCAAAAAACTTGGTAAGT
This sequence comes from Argiope argentata, assembly GCA_026289955.1. Classification (NCBI taxonomy): domain Eukaryota; kingdom Metazoa; phylum Arthropoda; class Arachnida; order Araneae; family Araneidae; genus Argiope; species Argiope argentata. Next base: position 2,900,153 of record JAOUZG010007994.1, on the reverse strand, counting down.
GTAAATTATTTATTGCTGTATATTTCTAAACAGTATAGTGTTTGTTCTAAATAGTGAATAAAAAAGATTTTTTGAGAAACTCTTCGAATTTGTTGATAACCTGAAACAAATTGCACTTGATATTATTAGCTTTAGGTGAAAACGACTATAAAGTCTAATAAATATTTGAGTTAACGATCCATTGTTAATCTCTCTGTTTCATTTAAGTGCTGAAACTTTGTTAATTGAGTTGTGATTTCTTTTCTTGTGTTTTTTTTTCATGTTATATTATTTCTTGTTATATTTTTATTTCGCGTGTTCTGAAATTATTGCAATAATTTTTCTTCTTCATTTACTATCTCCTACTTTCACTTAACATTTTCAAATGAAAAAGATTTTTAAGGAGTATTAAATAGAATTAGAATAATTACACAATAAATTTGTGTAATTGTTTTTTTTTTTTGACATGAGACTAAAAAAAAGCTTCGCCAAATTGGCGATAACGTGCCAAAGCTGGCAGCTCCCGCTTTTTCTAGTTTTGCAAACCTTTCTACTTTTCGCATTAGCCAGAGGACTCCGCCGAAAGACATGACACAAGTTTGTGGCTGGTGATTTTTGGGAAAGTGCGCCAAGTAGGAGATTAAACTACGACCCATATTTATTGTAAGCGTAGAAAAAAATCTTTAAAACTTGAGACTGTGTAATTTTTTGAATACTCTTCTATGAGTAGTTTTTAATTATGTCTTATTTCATAAAATAATAACATAACTTTTACTTCCATTTATTTGAGTTGTTTTTATTTTTCTCTATTATCCTAAACATTATTTAAAAAATTGCCTACACAATCCATTATCCCATCAAAAACATATCACGTCTATAAAGCTCCTTTGCTCGTTAACAGCACGTCTTCAATTGTCAATAAACATTTTATTGTACTTTTAAAAGAAGTGAAAGCTCAATCATTATTCTAATTATGACATATGTTTTGTAAGTTCATCAAATTTGGTCATAAAGGAAAAGTGAACCTGAAGAAAAGTATATGTGTAATATTTTATCTGCATTACTGGAAAATTATGAAATTCACAATTTTATATAATGCCTAAACTGGCTGCCAATGTATGAAATAATTCACATTTCATACATTTTCTAAGCCTTCTATTGAATGCCAAATGACACATTATGAAATATATCTCCAATTCAATGAATAGAAATTTTATGCACCTTTTGTTTAAAGACTGAAAATGCTATTGGAGTTAAAATAAATTCTGAAATCAATCAGAAAATATAAGCAACAGAAAAATTTCTGCCTGTTCTTTGAAAACTACTGTGAGAGTTCCTATTCCTGAAGTCGACAAGAGGCAAAATAATTTGTACAATATATTGACAGTTATAATGTATGCGATAGAGTAGGTTTTTATTGATTGGAACATCAAAGGGAGGTTTAAAACAATTATATATGAGATCTCAATTCTCTTCTGCCTTAATAACTTGCTTAGAGTTGAAAACATTCTTGACCAAGAAATTCCTCTGTGATCAGTTGCAGACTGTGACCAGTGAAAGCAGCCAAAGATTTTTCAAACTTATGCATTAAGCAAAATGTCAAAATATGATATACTTTTGTATGAAAAATGTTTTAAAATGCATTTACAAATGTCATCCAAACTATCACATTACAACAAGTAGGTTAATTTCAATTTCCTCTTTTTTATATGAAAACTTTTGCCCCTCTATAAGAAAAGAATAAATTTTATTTTGCCCAACTTTCATTTTCCTTTATATATTTTGAATAAATTTTTTAATGGCATCCTCATTTTTTCAAAATAACAGAGAAAGTGATCTTAATTCTAGTTATCTGAGTTTATTTTTCTTTTCATTTACGGTTATTTCATTTTGTTAACAATACTAAATATTTAAATAAAAGAAGTTTTAAAAAGTATTAATTAGCATTCTTTTTGGTATTACAACAGCATTTGTGTACTTATTTTTATTTTGACATGAGACAAAAAAAAAAGCTTAGTAGAATATATTTACTGTAAACTTCAAAAAAAAAATCTTTAAAACTTGAGATAATGTAGCATTTTTTGAATACTCTTATATGAATAGCTTATAATTATTTCATAAAATAGTACATGTATAATCCAGACACCTTTCAAATTTTGGGTCAAAGTGAGGGATAGACCTTCAGTCTGTCTTTATTTTAAAACATATAAATGAGTCAATATATGATTTAAGTATATTGAGTTAATGAGGTGAATATATTAAGTTTGACATAGGATTTTGTGCTACAAATGTAACTTTTTAACAAATTTTCTGTTTCAATCGATTTAGAAAAACGCATCTGAAACTCATATTTTCGATATTAAAGTATTAAAAGCATGACAAAGATTAATAGCCAAATAGTTTGCCAAAGATGACACGACAGACTCAATAAAAATGTTAAATTTACGCCAAAAGTAAATATTTCGCAACTGTTGCACGCCAATACCAGTTCGATAATCTCCAAAACCATACCAATACCATTAGGCGTTCTCTGGTATAGCACTTTTATTAGAAAGTATTTGAGAAAGTTTTAGGGGGCCTAACTGGAAGGGGGCTGGTTAATAGATGCTTTTCGTAGTATTGCTTATTTGTAAATAAAATGGAACGGTTGTATCTGTTAGGTTTGACACTAACCGTTCAAAGTTAGCGGATGAACTCTGTTTATTTTTAAAGCTTAGAAAGCATATCGAGTGTAGCGCAAGCAATCTATACTACTATTATAAATGTGAAAGTTTGGATGGATGGATGGATGATGGGGTTCAATCATGCCAGAACGGCTGAAGGAAATTCAATGAAATTTAGCACATAGATAGATTATTGTCTACAGAAGAACATAGGCTAATTTTCATTCCGGTTAATTGTGTGGTTAATTTTTCATTAATTAAAAACTAACTTTTCCGCCCAAAAATAAAAAATAAAAAAATCTGAAGACATCTGCCTGAGCTTTTTGAATCGTTTGTTTTTTATTTTTCTATATCCGGTGTTCGTTTAATATTATCTTACTATTCTAAAGGAATGTTTATTAAATTTTTTCTTATGCTGTTCTTGCGTTAATATAATTCGTTATTTCCTATTCATTTCTCTTGATTTTTTCTTACTGTATTTATTTCTTTTGCCTATTTCCATCATTTTCTATTAAATTTTTAGTGCATTTATTGATATTTTTTTCTATTTTCCAGTAATTTACTGCAACGGGCATCGAAACCTTGTGACTGTAAATGCCATTTCGCTAAAATTTGGTGGCAAACTATTTTTTTGGCAAAAATGACTATATATTAAAACTGCTCCACTGTGTGTTTTTGTAATTAAATTGTATTTGTGTTAACTATATATTTTTTATATATGCTTAAAGTGGTATGTTTCCGTTAGCAAATAATTTAGAATTCCGCCAAATCTTCCCAAATTTCTTTGGCGATTGTTCGTTTGCGCCCGACAAACGAAAAAGTACTCTTATGGTTTTAATAACATAACATTCCCCCCCCACACGCTAATGATGTTAGACGTAACGGTTATTTCAAACGATTCCGTTTATTTTTGTAGTGTATGATGAATTTAAAATTAAACATTGTTAATTAATAGAGCGTTTGATTCCTTCAGAAGTACTTTTGAATGAAAATAAAATAAAATTTTTCTAATCTGCATTGCGTTACCCCAGCTTGCACTTAAAATTCACGTCTTTGCGTTGCTCCAATTGACGTTGAAAATTTAAGCATGCATACGGTTTCGATAACATTTTAGACTGTCACTTCTCACATATACACATCAAAATTTCCACGCGTACGAAGTCGCGGGTAACAGCTAGTCAAGCATAAATCTGAAAAGAAACTGCAGGAAACTGTTTAAATGTGGGTAGTTTGGCAGTGGTGGTGTATCGTGATGACTTGTAAATAACTGTAAGTTTGCTGTGTTGTTTTTTTTTACGTTCCTGTTTTGTGCTTACGTCAAATTAAGAAAGCTTTATAAATGTGCCTGCTCGGATTGATTCAAAGTGCTGTAGCAACTGGTAGCTGCTAAGAATCTTTGCATAACATCGAATTTATTGCCAAGCATATAGCACTTCTGAAAATTTATGTTACATTATTTCGTTGTGAAGAAAATTACAGTATCGGTTGCTGCTGTATGGTTATGTTGAACGGTTATGCTGTATGGTTATGTTGAACGATTATGCTGTATGGTTGTGTTGAAC
>JAOUZG010007994.1:2854727-2876111 GCA_026289955.1 Argiope argentata | reverse complement strand
ACTGCTTTTTATTAAGGGAAATTTGTTAATGAAATTTTGAATTTAGCGCTCGTTCGTTAACTAAAATGATTCGTTCTTTTTGATTCGTTCAAAATTCCAATTTCCAAATATTCAAATTTCCAAAAAAACATTTAAGGAACTGATTTCGATTTCAAATCACCGTCAACAAAGTCCGACATTTCAACATTCATCAGATTTCAAGCCACATTTTCAACATGCAGAACGCTACATGAAATTCTTCAAGGAGCCGGAATTTTGGAACAACAAGCGATCACCTCAATTCTACCCGCAATTGGACAACTAGAAGATACCGTCATTGTCAGAATGCTTCTCCATTACAAATTACTTGTTTTCTCCGAGCGGAGCTCGGTCACCCGCTGGTAAAATAAAAATTTAAAATTTTTCCAGAACAAAATCAGACTAGAAATCTAGAAAAATATCCACATTCTCCTTAAATCTCTTTAAATATACACATTCCTCTTAAATCTCCAACTCATCGAAAAACACGTTTTTACTTTGTTATATATGTAGAATAAATATTGGAATCGTCCGAATAATTCCAACTCAATATTTTGGCGCATCTGCAAACTCCAAATTTTCTTGATTAAAAAAAAAGCTTTTTTAGCATATGTCTATCTGTCCATAAATATAATAATTCAAAAAGTTTTGAACCAAAAAGGTGAAATTTGGTATGCAGATGTCAAGCCGTATTTGTATATTTATAACATAATTTGAATGAAATCCTTTTTAGGAAGTCTGTTTGGTTGTTCGAGTACATGTGAATTGGATTGGGGAAAAAAGCTAAAGGAATATAGCGATAAAAACTGATTCATGGGTTTAGCATCTAAAATACAGATTCTCTTCAAATTTTTAACCAAATCTGTTGAAATACTGACTGTCGGACGATTTGCACTTTCGTATAAATGTAAACACAATGACTCACATCAGTGATATTCTTTACGTGATCATATGATTACAGTTGTAGTTTCGTGTCCAATTTTGGTTTCCATTGTTCCAAAAAAAGCCATCAAAATTTGTATTCGGACAAAAGATTTATTAAAAATGCTAAACTGAACTTCAAAGGCCAGTATTTCACAACTATTTTTCACTAATGCCATGCTCCCTTTCTGTAGGCCAGAATTTTAATCAGAATTAAAAGGTAAAGATCTTTATTGGAAAGTATGTGAACAATTATATCTACTGCTATGAAAAAAATATTTGCGAAATCAGTAAATTAGATATTTTATTTAATGATTGTAACTATCAAACATTGTCCTCGCTTTTTTTTAATATGCAGCGAAGAATTCCTTTAAATATCTCCAGAAAATTAAGAGAAGGACAAAACTGGTTTTATAAGAAATTCATAGGGAAAATGTTGGCTTTAATTTCAGATTAATTAAAATTATGATGCTTGCGATTGAGAATGTTCCTTATTCAATTCCTACTATTTGTTCTATTTCTACATACATCTTGTTCCAATTTTCAATCGTTAATAAAATACTTTTTATTCATCCACTTAAGTTCAAATACATTTTTTTAAACTTGTAGTGGATGACACTTGATGTTAATGCAGTTTTTTCAAATATTAATTCATTAAAAATAAAATTAAGGAAGTTTATAATATTTTATATGTTGACAGTTTGGTTTCGAAACAACAGATAGCACCACGAAAATTCTGCTCAATCTTTTTCAATTCCTACTATTAATAGTTAAATAAGAATTTTCTTTAAATTTTTTTATATTATTTGTTTTTCTAACTATCTTAAATCTATTGATGATGGACAATTTGTAATGTTTTTTAATAATTTGACCAAACTGTAATAATTTGTGTAGCATATAATACAAACTCTCTTTAATTTGTGTAGCATATAATACAAAAAAAAGTTTTTGTGAATGTTGAATGCGATACTCATCATTTTGTAAATATTAATGAATCGGACATTAAGCATTTTCGCACTATACTATTTCGAACTAGAGTTGTCTTTATATGAAATGATAAAAAAAAGGACAACTTAGGGAACGAAAATATCTAAACATGTGAAATGTAGCGCATAATTTTGAGTTTAGAATTCGAGATTATCAAAGTTTGAACCTTATCATTTGAAGTAATGACTGTTTATTAATCCGATATTCTCAAGTATGGAAACGCGATTACCCTAAAGGGAATCAACTTATATAAATAAAATCTAGTATGCAATTTTGTTATAGAAATTATATATCTACATCAAGGTATGGACATATGATGGACTGATTTTCTTGTCTTTAACAAAATGATGCCCGTAACACACATTTGCTATCGTTGCAAACATTTTCTTTATTAAACGCACCCTATTATGTTATTGTACGCGAAATTTGAGAAAGACGAAACTCTTCCTTATGTATTGAGAATTATTTCATAAATCTTTTTAATAACTATAACTTTTTTACCTAAAATTTTCATCTGATTTTTATTTAAATTCAGAAAATAAGTACCTCAGATTTTACCTTTCTTTCGCTATATATCGAGATGTAAATTGAGACATCTGCTCTGATAGCTAATTCAACAATTAAAATGAATAAAATGTTGATTAGCTGTTGTTTTTCATGTCCAAGTACAATTAGATGAGTATTTTTGTTTTCTCGAATGTGAAAAATACAAAGAGAAAGTGCTGCAATTGTTTTTAAAAAATCCAAATCCTGTTTTTGATGAATCTCTACGTTTCAGATCTTTCTGAATAGGAATAACATTTTTAGAATTTAGTCTGTTTATCATCTCTATCTGTCTGTGAACATGAAAATAGAGAAACACTTTGAACTAGAAGAAGGAAATTTGCCTTTGGAAATTAGCACCAATTTGTAGATTTCTGTTAAATTTTGCCACTCTGAAAAAATTCTTATTCTGATTCTGAGTACGTGAGAACACAATGACTAAAAAGTATAAAGAGCTATATGGATATAATTTGACACACTTTATTATCTAAAGTGTAGATCTACAACAAATTTTGAGCCAAACCCGTTAAGATGTTGACAATATGTCTGTTGGAACACCTGTTACAATGACTTAAAAGAGAACATGTTTAAACAAATGAAATTTGATATGTCATCTTGTTATTAAAATTACAGTTTTTTTTTTTTTTTTGCCAATTTTGATTTCTATAGCTTTTAAAAAGGACATCGAAAAAGCATATCTGGTTTTCTTTGTTATACCAAGAAGCAAAATATTCTCATGTGCAGGACTCTGAAAATAAAATTTTAAGCACTTGCGGCATTCTCAACTTTGCCGAAGTTCCAAAATTTTACGCACTGGAATAAGGGATAACAGGGAATAAACGAGACAGTTTCAGAGAAAATTTCCTCTATTTTTATAATAATATCTGGCTCTCTATTAGTCTATCTACCTGTGAATAACCATGTCAGAGAATGCTTTCTGATCCTCTCATGACACATGAGAAACCAGAAACAAGTCTTGGGGAAGAATGTTACAGGATAATTGTATAGAATACATCTCACGTGGCAAGATACACTCTATAGTAAATCATATTCATAAATATCAAGATCTATTCAAGACTACATAATAAATGAGACCAAGATACCACTTGCCAAAATCAATTAAATTAGTGCTCAAAAGTCCTTCAAAAGTACAGTTCTCACGCAAAAAATCAAGACACATTGACCCAGACGAACGTTACAGATTTCTGACTCTGTAGCGATTGTTTATATGCTAATACCTGTCATGTACAATAACATAAAGCCATTCCTGTGCCCCCGGTGCCTATAGCGCTAAGTTATCTAACCAGTTGGATGAGCACAAGATGGGAGAGAGAAAGAAAAAAAAAATTAGGAAAATTTGTTAAAGGAAAAAGAGAGACGATACAGCATTCAGGGATTTCCAGAGAGAATGTGAATCTTGCACGAATCTATTCAAATTTTTTTGCTGAACTTATAACTGAATGAAGGGGACAGGAATACTGAAATAAATGGTGACTATGGATGACCTTACAGGGAAATAAGATTACCCACTGAAAAGGGGCAAAAGATTGACAAATTAAATTGTGAAAATATGTATGGCATATAAGCAATCACTATAGAGTCAGAAATATGTAGCGTCCATCTGGATTCTGGGATTTTAATTTCCTACCTCTCATATAGATGATCACAAAGTAATTTATCAAGTTTTTCCTTATCAATTAGTAATCTCCTTTCCCTGTAAGTTCAACGCATAGTCACCATTTGTTTAAGTAGTCCTCCCCATCCAGTTATTACTCCACCAAAACTTAAATACAGCCGTGTAAGATTTGACATCGATGGGATTTTCTGTGAAGATCCCTGGATGGTTTGTCGTAACTTTCTTTTTCTTCTTTCCATCTTGTGCTCATCCAACTGGTTAGGTAATTTAGTTATAGGCACCAGGACACAGGATGGCGTCATATTATATCTATCTGTGAACACGATGATCGAAAAAGATTTGAACTAGAAGGGTGAACAAATTCGTAATGTCTGTAGAATTTGTACGAAATCTGTTTACAAGAGCGTTTATCTGATTTCCGAAAACAATCAAGCATTATAACGTCCCTCCCCCCCAAAAAAACAGTCAGATAAATTTTAGAACACTGGTCGATTTAGCGTCTGAAATATCAATTCCTATACATTTTGAACCATATCCGCCTAGTGATTGGCCATCTGTCGATATGTACTTTCGCATGCATGTAAAAAACTGTTATTTAAGAAAATACGAGTACTGAAATAAATTAAATTTGGTAAGTCATTCAATTTCTAAAATTGTAGAAATGTTCCAAATTTTAGCTACTTTCATTTGAAAAAAAGTCATCAAAAATTCATACTCCGTTTTGTTATAATAATAGGCATAGAATGCCTCGATGAGAGATTCTGAAAATAGAAGTGTGAGCACTTGTGACATTCATGGTTTTGGCCAATATATATATTCTCATGCTGGTGGATTACATATTCATTTCAGAACATGCGAGAAAATTTCGCAGAAACCAGTCCTGTTGGCCCAGTTGCATATACTTGTCTGTCGGTTTTCATCATTATGTTTAAAAAAACTTAACTACAGATATGAAATTTCATACTTGGAATATACAGTAATTATACTAAATTTTATCAAATTTTTAAAGAAGTCTCTTAACGACGTCTGTTGGTCTTCTATGTAAATATAATAATTCAAAAATGTATAAATGGAAGAATGAAATTAAGCACGCAATTATGTTATTAGAATTGTAGATATATGACAAATTTTCTATCCGATTAGTCGATGAATTGACCGTCCGCCGGTCTGTATATTTGCAAGTATGAGTACGAGATAACTCTTGTATATACGAAAGTTGATGCATCTTTTTAGGTAGTATTTTAGGTCTATTTCAAATTCGAATCCAGTTTTATTAAATGTTGCTATTGTGCAGCAAAACTAGTTTTAAGTAAATATATATGTGAAGTTTTCATTTAAAAAAGTAATAAATGAGAATCCTTTTCTTAGCCACTAACTTTTGATTCAAATTGATAGCTGTTTTTAAAAGTGTTTCTTTCTACTTTCTCGTACACAAAATATCGAGGAAGTATTGAAACAAACAAAAAAATTAATTCAAGATTTAACGAATCTCCATGTTTCAGTTCTTCCTAAGTTTTAAAAACACATTTTTATCTAATCCAATTTCTTCGCATTAACAATTTCGTAATTCAGGTCCCAACATACCAAAATTATTAAATAAAGCAGCATTGACGAAACATCTGAATAAAAAGTTGTTTAGGCATTTTCAAGGAGATTGGTATGGGAGCGAATCTAGAATGTTTAGTTCCATAACATATATCGAAAATCATTTTTATCCAGATTTTATCAAGTGACATTCTTATGAGAAAATATTTTACAAAGGTGAACTCTACCGATTTCTGGAATTTTACTTGCCTAAATTTTTCAAAAAAATCGACTTACCTGTGTCTGCATTTCTTCTATTTTTTCATCCTGTTCCCTAGCCTTAGCTTGTAGCATCGTCATTTCTTTGTTCTGGCTTTCGACTTTCTTCAACATCTCATCTATTTCTTTGGAGTTCTGATCAATGACTTGATTGATCTCATTCTTCCATTTGTTGATTACGTTTTGGCAATCCTGCTTATTAGGTTCCTAAAAATTTGTTAACAATAAAATCATCAAATTGCAATTAAAAAAGTAATTCTATTTCTATTCCTTCAAATTCACACTTAAAAGGACTTTAACTTCTGATTTCCTAGAAATTTGGGTTCCCGATATTTTCCAATGGGTCTAATAGCTAAACTTTAACTACCTTAAATTGTTGTGCAAGTCTTATAAGAGGTTTTTAAGAAATTACTTAGTCTTGCAAGAGGTATATAAGAAGAAGTAATTACAATTGTCAAATAATACAAACTAGAAATTTTGACAAATCTTCAAGTCTCAGATTTCCTTGAGTCCGAAAAACACCTTTTTTGTAAACATGTGGGTTGTCACCTGACAAAGATTGAACTTGAAAATTTAGAAAATAATTCGTCATTTCGAAAATAACTAGAACCTTTCTAGAGTTACACTGTCCTCAAAAGCAGATGCATATACAGGTTATCCCTGCCAAAAAGTGAAGTAAGCATTTATTTCCTTAGCTATTGTAATTAAGCAAATAGTTTCAACAACAAAATTTTATCAAAACGAAATTAATGTTGCTGTAGAAGGAGTAATAATAAAAAGCAATGAAAGTTAAACTTTTATATAATTCTCAAATCGAAAAAGTGTAAACGAATAAAATGTTTGTCTTACACTTGTTTATAAGGATAAAATCTCTAAAATTTGTTGAGATATTGAATGATTGTAATTTATTGATTAATTTAATGATAATATTGTAATTTATTGATTAATTTAATAATAATATTGTAATTTATTGATTTAGACCTTTTTTCTCTGAGGAGGAGATGTCCATACCTCTGAGGAGGAGATTGAGATATTTGTTGTAACTTTTGGATATATAAAGACCAAAAAATTACTAAAAGGAACTAATCAAAATATAACAATATCTTTATAAAATTTAATTTAATTTTCAAAATTATTCAAATAATAAATATATTAAAAACGTACGTCTCTGATAATATACAATTCTGCATTCTTTTAACAATGCGCATATACAATCACTTGAGAATTAAGGACGGGCATTTTGAATTTGTCTATAAAAAGCAAAACTTGGCTCATTTATCTTTGTTAAAGGATTTTAAAAAAATATGTTTAAAATCTGAAATTTTTGATCTCATAAATTTTTATTCATGTTTAAGTTCGTTCATCATATTAAATCAGTTAGCTTAAATATAAAAATAAATGAGCTGCCTGAAACCAAGACGGAATTCAGGATTTAAGTAATCAATAACGATTCTTATCAAACGGACTGTTTTTAATTCCTTTAAAGGGGTCACTGCCCTTTTTTATTGTAATGTATATGTGTGTTTTTAATTTTTCTTGCACATTGCTTCCTGAAAACTAACAAATTTTCAAAGAAGGTTAGTAATGTGTGATTACTTTTTATTATTTCTAACAAATTATAAAAAAAGGAAGTTACTCAAGATATTAGATATTGGTATGTTAAGAAATCTTTGTAAATTCTTAATTGGAACGAGTATGGCAAAATATCGATTTAGTACCTTTCCACCCTTCTCCAACATAGACATGATTCCGTGTTCCAGCATGGAGTTGATTTCTGCTCTTTTTGAGAGCTCGACGATCTCTTGCATGCACTTCTCTTGGGTCTCCACCTTCTCTTTGGCGAGAAGGGCCAGCTGTTTCTGCAACCCTTCGTTCTCCTCCCTCTCCCGCTGAAGCTCCTCTTTCATGCTGCTGTTGAGTGAATTAGATTGGGCAACCCGTCTCTGTAAATCTGCCTGTGAAAATTGAGATTGGTGTAAAATCTCTTAAGCAGCAAATTTTCAACGTATATCTTTCAGTACAAAATTTGCAGCCATATTTGGAAGTATTTATTTCCATGCGCATATACACGCAGATGTATACATGTATGTACATGGTGTTGCTGAATTCGACCGATAAATTCAGAGTGTAAGGAAGACGTCACCTTGTCTCCTGTTGGAAGAGACACATGATCGAACAATGATACTCCTAGCCAGCGGTGAGGCTATTCATCCTTTGTTGCGCATTGTGTTTCTCCCTTTTTAGTGTCGTCCTTCGGACTTGAGAGAAGACAAATAATGGAACACACATGCTTTCGGCCTATTAAAGCAGCAAACTGTGTCTAAATACCAGATGGGACTATTTCTTCTATGAACCACCCCAGCTGGGATAAAGTACCAATAATGAACAGCATATGCTCTTTACGACCCATTGAATAAAGAAGTGCTTTCTTGAACCCACTGAAGAAAAAATGCAGATGCGAACAGTGGGTATTGTGAAGGTTCTGTTAAGAGGTGGATGGTTCAGGAATCTTCCCACGACATGATGGCGCGCCAGTGGGAGTATTTCTGAAGAATAATTGGACAATCGGCATCTCCAGGGCACCAATGCGAGCCTGAGAGGAGAAGTTTCGCTACTGTTAAAATGGACGATCGAGAAGCTGATCCGGGAAAGGAGAACAAGCTGATCGGAGAGACGGGACCAGCTGATCTGGCTAGAGACTGGGCGAGAGCGGATACGACAACGAGACGAGCTGTGAGCAGTGCTGAAGTTTAAGAGATACCAAGCGATCTCGAGTTTGTTGGAAAGATCTACCGGAAGTAATCCGTAGATTTCTGGAGCTACAGGCAGTAGCCGAATACGCGGACAGCTTGCGAATCCCCGGCATAATTGCCGAACGGACAATCCAGTTGTAAATATTTTCCAGTAGATTACGTGTTGTTGTTTTGTTATTGTATAAAGCTGTAAATAAATCCGTTGTGTATAACACGCTACTATTTTATTTGATCGACCAGGATCAAGTCATTACAAGAGGGATGATAGTATGCATAAAGAGGATAAAGAATCGCCATACAACATGAGATCGTAAAATATGTTTTAGTAAGTGATAATGGCGAAAATACAGAAAGTCAGAAAATTGTTGAAAAGTGTAAAAAATTAATTAAAAAAATACCAAACGCTGTTTGACTATGATTTATTTCAAGGGATAGCTAATTCTTAAATGTTTTTTCCATGTTGGCAACATGCGAATTTGATGATCTAAGGAGTCATAAATTACTAAAAACGAAAAAGTAGTTTAGAACCCATATTTGCAAAAATATTAAAAGTTGAAGAAAAATAAAAGCTTGAAAAGGCGAGGAATTTTATATTCTATAATTTGATATAAGCGTGTAGTGTGAGAATTTGAATGTTTTAAAAATATTCAAGAAAAACTGAAATATTAACCAGAAAACATCGCTTCAGCATCGGTATCGATGTTCACAGAGAGCGTTGCCAAATTGGTACTTACTTATTAGACCGTCGACGCCAACGGTCGCTAATACTTTAGTAACTCATTGGCACCAGATTCAAATTTGGGGATAAACCATCGACGCCAACGAAACCAACAAAATGGTGGTAGCCAGTCAAGGTTTGAACAATTTTTAATAATGGTGGGGTTTTTGCCATTATTGACGGTTTAATAACTCATTGGCGACACCTTCAAATTTGGTGAAAAACCATAGGCGCCAACGAAACCAACAAAATGGCAGAATATAGTCAAGGTTTGAACAATTTTTAATAATGGCAGTTTAATAACTCATTGGCGATGCCTTCAAATTTGGCGATAAAGATCTTCTGATCGGTCTAATAAACGGAACAAGTCTACAAGGCAGTGGAAATTTTATCTAAAAGTCATATTTAAAGCATTTTTAAAAATGGGAATGGATACAAAGAGCAGCCTTATCACGTGGCGCGATTCTTAAAATTGTAAAAAATTGTAAACATCAAACATTTCTGTATATATTGTTACGAATTTATGTTGTTGCTTCCCAGCGCAATTAGCTCCAACGTAAGGAATACAGTTTTGTGGACATTTCTGTTGAATGTTGAATGGATGCCAGATCAATAACTCTAGCCTTAGCCTCAAACTAGTTGGCATTTAGCGACTCGGCTATAAATTTGGCGACAAAATGGAAAATTCTATAATAATAAAGTTTTGATTATAGGCCTTCAGGTGACGAATTATAGCGATCCTTTGAGAACTTGGAACTTGGAAAAATCGTTTAACCAAGCTAAAGCTAATCAACGGAATGATTTGAACGAAGTGCAAGCGTTGAGTAAATCGAGTGGAGTTCAAGCGAAAATAATGAGTTCAGGAGTGGAAACAAATGGAATTCAAGCACTCGCCGAGTCTTGGAGTAAATATGGAAGTTCCGTCTAATCTAATGCTGAACAGTCTGTAGTAAAGTCGAGTCAGTTGTGTGAAGATGGTTAAGTACAGCTAAATCGAGAAGTCAATGGAGAAAAGCAGAGCTTTGCCGGACGTGAATAGTTAAGTGAAGTCTTTTCACTTTGTAAGTTCTGTCTGTCCGCTTTGTTTTCCTGCTGTTGTTCTACTACTGATTAGTTGCTGGTTATTGTAAAATTGCTCTTGTTTATGTCTCAGTCGTATTTTTGTGCTTTCGCGTCTTGTTGTATAGAAATCACTCTTTGTTATTGATCCTGTTTACTGTTTCATCGCACAAACAATACACTAGAGCCACTGATAATCATTAATTTTCAGATTTTTTTTTTTTTTTTTTGAAAATGCCTTTGATTTTTGCCAATAAAGTTAATTTGAACGGTTCCAAAAGGAGCTAGCTGATTGTATAGAATTAAAAATGTAAAAACTAATTAAAAGTTAAACGTTCTAAGAAATAATAGACGTCTTTTTCAGTGAGAAATATCTAAGGATTTTTATAGCCCTGAAGCAACTAAAGTTTGCTATAAATGAAGATCACACCTTTCTACTTTCTCGGATGCAAAGTATTCAAAGAGAAAATACTGCGATTATTAAAAGATTTGAAATCAAGATTTTGAAGAATCTTCACATTTCCTACTCTCGACAAGAGTTATATCTGTTTATTTTTCTGTCCATCTGTGTATAAACACTATAACTGAAAAAGGCCTTGAGCTAAATGAATGAAATTTGATCAATCAATATCTATCTATCAAAGATATCAATAAAATTTTAAAACAAACCTGTTTACAGAAAATTTGTCTCACTATCCGGCTACGTGTGAACACAGTAACTACAAAACTATAAATAAAATAATATACTTTGATTTTTGAAGGAATTATTTACAAGGTTAACCTTTTGTCAGTTCGCACTTCCTCAATCATATAAACTCACACATCGGTTTAAATATATAAAATACTTAATGTGATATTGTTGTTCAAACCGTAGTTATGTAACAAATTTTAATTTCCTTTTGTGAATACAAAAAAGATGCTTTTAAAATGTAGCATTCGTTTTTCCTACTGCAAAGATCAAAACGCTCATGTGCTAACCCTAAAAACGTTTGAGTACTCGTGGCGTCTTGGCCTTGAGAATGCCAAAGTATCTTGGCCTTTTTTGGAAGAGTAACACCTTTATTACGGAATTTGAGAGAAGTTTTCTGGATTAAAAGTCCCCCTGCTTCAGATTTAATATTTCCTGTTCAATGGAGCTATTAATTAAAAAATTTCCTTTTTGGTGCTGTACTTGTTTCATTCTGCTGTTCTCTACGTCTTTACTAAAAGAATGCAACATTCATTAAATACGATCCGACATTAAATGCCCATTTCAGAATCCCAATTCAAATGCCCATTTTAGAAATGTGATGAATATCACTTGATGGATTCAGCTGAAATTTGGTAGGAGTTAACATTTTAGATGTTTAATTTGGGTGTCAAATATTATTCGCCCAGTTCCCTTTCCTTTTATAATTATCGAGTTAATTAGATTTGGGCAATAGGGTAAACAGTCTATACATAAATTATATTCAAAATTTGATCAAATTCGAATTTGAAGTAGAGAGAGTATCTAAAATTCTTTCGTGTAATTCAATTCCTTTTTATTTTTGAAGTATCGTATTCACAGACAGGCAGATGTAAATTCAAAAACATTTTTTTATCGAATTAAGGAACCCCTAAAGCATGAAATTCTCTTAAAATACAACAGATCAGATTTAAATAAAAGGATATATAACTAGTATGATATTTCAAATGAAGAATCCATTTGATTTTTTACCATAAATTGCTCTTCGTTGACGCTGTCTTCGAAACCGCCAAAGTATGCGGTTCCTTTCTCGAGGTACATCATCTTCTGCCTAAATAAAAAAAATTAACTTATGGATTATTTTTACTAATGTGCAATTCTTTTTTGAAAAAGAATGTTCTCTTTTAAAGTCACAAGTTTTTTTAAATCGTGCAGTGGTTATATACTACTTAATAATTTAATTAAATTTATAATATAGGATGTGAAGTATTAACAAACACATAATGGTGAAGGCAAGCATCTAGGAAGAACAGTAATTGCTAGAGAGCATGGTATCATATATCATTGTGAGTTGAAGAATGCAGAGAAATTGCCTTAATTAAAGAACAATTGCTTCGTACATGATGGTGGATCAGCATACTTTCTCCCTCTTGGTACATAATGGATGAACGAATTACTTGAAGCAACAGTGGACATCAGGAACTTATTGCTTGGCCTACACGACTCCTAATATACATTCTTTTGACATCTTAAATTCCTGTTTTATGTGACATATGTGACGTTCCCAGAGTAACACGTCTCATCATCGTCGCTTATCAGACATCAACAAAATACTCGGCTCTTAGAACATTTTAAACCATTATTCCTTAGCCATTGCCAACTATGTAAGATGTTCATAATCAAAACTTTGATCAATTTTTTTAATTATCAGTTTATTTTTTTCTTTATCATAAGGTATGTGGCATTAATCATGCTGTCGAATAAATGTTTTTTACTATTGTGCCTTTTTGTATTTTGTTTTTTACATCGCAGACTGCATTGTAATATTCCTGTCAAATGTATATTTATTTACTTAATATTGAATCTTTTAATCACTTCCTATGTTATTTTATACATAAAAACTTTCCAAATTTTCAACAGATAAAAATAATTTCCTCTGCTTTATTCTGCAGCAATTACTTTTTTATGACTATTTTCTCCCTTCAGAGAACCAAAAATCCGGTAAAAATTTATACATAAAAGATTTTTTTTGGCATTTATCAATGCTTTTCGTCGTCATAATTTTACATTGATTGATTTGTATAATGAAGAAGGAGTTCATATTTAAAATATGAAATCAGACGGAATTGAACTTACAGAGCGGCGGAAAGTTCTGCATCCAGATGGCCAATTTGGTCTTTGCACAGGACGAGCTCTTCATTGGCAGCTTTAAGTTTGTTCTCGTAATCCTCTACTACTTCTATAACTCTATAAAGACATAGCAGGAATTAAAACTCTTGGATCTAATAATGGTATCATTGCAATGCAAGTAATTTAATTTCTTGCAGTTATCTACTTATGCATTAATTCAATGTCTTTTATTCTTCACACTCAAGTATTTGCTCCTATTAAGACAATGATTTTATAGTTGCAATATCTTACCCGAATTATGGGCACTGAATGTTCTATCGAGATGTAATGAAATCTAGAATTTTTTCCATATTAATATTACAGCATGCACGTCAAATATATGATCAAAATGTCTATTACTCCGATCAAGATTTAGAAATGTATTCTACTGAACGGTGGAGTCCATGCAACAAAACAAAGTTTGTTTGGATGTTTGTAAAAAATATGAAAATAAGCGAAATTTACGTTGTTGTTCTTTGTGTTGTTACTTACGGCACTTACCCTTGGATAAGCCCCCCTCTTATTCAGCAGCAGATTTAAGCTAAAAGGAGCGTCTCTTGTTTTTTAAGTAGCGCCAAATAGGGCCAAGAGTAAGACATAGCTACACACTCAGCGCATTTTCTTACTCAGCTCCTTCTTACAGGAGTGCACAGTCACACATCTCAGAGATAGCAGACAGAAGAACACCTATGCCCAAACCGAGACTCCAACCCGGGACTCCCAGAACACGAGGAGGACGCGCCACCTCTGTGCCAGAAAGCAGACTTAATATACAGTTTAAAATATCAGTAGACATCTAACCATCAATTCTTTCACATGACCACTAATAATGAATTAAAGCAATTTCAGATTTTGCTTTCGCAAATACTGATATTAATGTACCTAAATGTACATTCTATGCTTTCCGTATACCTGAAATGACATTTCAATTTTTCATCTATCATTTCTTTTCCCCAAAATCAGAGGACAGAGTAGTAAATTTGTTGGATTATAATTTTAAACTTCTGAGGGAGGATTTTTTTATACAAACTCAACATGCAAATTGGAGTAAGTATCTGCATCAGTAAATAAAAATGTTACATTTCTGCTATTCTAATATTCAAATGATTTTGAAGTTACCTGATGCAGATACTTTCATTAAGATGGCTCATGAAATTCAAAAAAATTTATGGGGATCGTTCAAATAGAGCATATTATATTTTGGAAAAAATAGTTTGGTTGCTAGAAAAAGATTTCTTAGTTTTAGGCTTTTGCCAAAAGTTGGAAATCGTTGCTCAATATTTCAATTTTCGATATTTCCCCTATTAACAAAGATATTGAAAGATATCTTCATAATGTTGTTTAATATTTTGAAAACTGGAACAGCGTTGTGAGAATATTTTAACAATATTGAGTATTTTGGACTATTAGAGGCATCATAAATAGATGTTAGATGTTAATTCTAATTCAGAATTCAGGTTGGAATTCTCTGGTCAAATACGATCAAGCTATTATTAATCTGGTGGTCATGAATTCGTAAATATACGATGTTTGATGATTTTTCTAATTCATATTCTTCATCCACATTTAAACTTTTATGATTACTACTGGAATGTATTTAAAAAAAACTCAAATATAGTGGGATACGAGAAAGAATGCAGACGAGTTTAAATGAAATCATTTTGCTACCACTCATCAAGAAATTAAAACGCATCCTCTTTACTTTCTATGGTGATCTTGAATGTATCCTGCCACTTCATGTCCAGAAATTTCTTGTAGTTCGAGATTAAACTGAAAGGAAATAAATACAGAGTAATTATTCTTTCAAAATGTAATATAAAAGTTATTTCTCAAAAAAAATGGAAGTTTCATATCTGTTTATGAAAGTAAAATCTTTCTTATTTTCTATTAATATCAAACTATAAATGAAAAATTGGAACTGTAGTGTTCTAATACAAACGATTAAAAACTAAGTCTCTCTCTCTCTCTCTCTCTCTCTCTCTCTATCTATATATATATATATATATATATATATATATATATATATATATATAACATCAAAAAATCTTAATAATAAAAATGTATTTAAAAATAACCGATAGATGGCACTCACACGTCATACCGAGACGGTTTGTACAAATCAGGAAAACAGAGTACAATAACTTTATAGTACATTTTATTTTAAAGCAAAAGATGCACAACATGACCTCCACCGCAATGTATTAAGTAAGTGAGGCGCGTAAAAAGCCTATTACAGATGCGTGTAACACGTCGGCATCGATGCCACCAACGACCAATTGAACGGCATCTTTCAGTTGGTTAAAAGAGACTAGATCCGGTAGACACGAGACTTCAGATATCCCAATAACCAAAAGTCTTCTGGAATAAGGATCGTGAGAGCCACTTATTCTTACATCCTCGACTTATTATTATGTCCTCAGTGAATGTGTCTAGGAGGAACATTGTAACTAGCAACGTGGGCCGAGACTCCATCCTGCAAGAATTTGACGGAAGATAACGGACGTCTTTGCTGCAAAGCTGGCATAATATTGGTCTCGCAGAAGCCTAAGACAGCATTTTTCAGTGACGAAACAGGTTTTTCAACCGGATACAGCGTTCTACAGAAAAAGAAAAAAAAACTAGAATGATGGAAGCAGCGAAACCGCACCATACAGCCTTATGCGGAGAATGTAGAAGTTTGGTCGTATACTCATTAGGATTTAATGCCCAGATACGGCTGTTTTGAGTATTGATGTCCCCATGCAATGAAAAGTGGGCGTCATCTGTCCACGTGATATTCATAAACCATTGTGGGTCACGTTCCAATTGTGTGAGCGCCCATATTGCAAATGCTTGTCTTCTATCGCAATCTGCTGAAAGCATCACTACTCTGTAATAGTTTGCCAGTCAGCTTAAAATTATGTGATATTTTATTCTTTCATGTCAAATATGTATTTGTAATTTGAAGTTCTGTATGTCTTGTGATGTGGAAGCTAGAAGAAATTTCAATAAAATATGATTTCCAAAAGCTGGTGTTTTCATCTGCATAACACCATGAGTCTTTCTTCATTACTAATATAGAAATTAGTGTAACTTCCCCCCAAAAATATTTTGAGAAAAAAATTCTAACGGTTTTATAAACAAACCCTTTAAGAATAGTAAATAAAAAAAACAACTTCATAATTTCAAAAAAACAACAACGATATTTTAACTTAGGCACCTATCGAAAAAATAAAGTTTCTATTTACTATGAGGTAAAGATATTGATAAAGAGAAAGGGAGAGAAAAGAAACTCAAAAGATAAATGATTCAGAAATTACATACTCTGTTAAATTTTGTGTGTAGATCCAGGACTAGCGATTTCACCAATTCGACGAGATTACGGGCGTCGATATTTTCATCCACTTTTATGCCCGGCATGTAATCGTTGAGGAAATAGAGGAGCTCAAAACGAATGTATTCATAGTTCTCCACTTTCTCATAGTTTTCGGAATACCATTTTTGCTGAAACAAAAGCAAATAATAACGAAACTTGTACTTTTTTATGCACTTTTGATTCGTATAACATGGAAATAAAATGTCGCTCTTAATTTTCACTATGTCATTCAAGGTCACAACTTGATCCAATATAATCCAATATTCCTGTTGGCATCAGAAGTCCTTTTTTTGCAAATAATATAAAACCTAAAGCGATGAATAAGATAGCAATGTTTAGGATGAATTTTCAACAGCTTTCTGATATAATGCACTTGATTTACCATAAAAAATATTGTTTATCTAATCCATAGTTAAGCATCATCATTGATAAAACTTAAGGCATGTTTCGTGGGTAAACTAAAGAAATTTTTCCCACCATAAAAATGGAAAAATTATTCTGCGGCATCTCCATTAGAGTACATTTAATAGATTTTTCTAATTAATTTTGTTTACTTTCTTCGATGTTTAGATTTCCTTTCGCCGTTGCTTAAATCGGAAAAAGGGCATTATAATGCCGGAGATTACATTTTTTCAATTTATGGCGAACCCCTTTTCAAGTCTCGGACAGTTAATTGTAATATTCTCGGAAAGCTTAATTGTAAATTTCTCTGACATTTTCACAGAAAACTCAATAAAACTTTTTTCCTATATTTTTGTTGTTGTTACGTATAACACTTTTTAAGCCCGCAGACAGGCTTGTCAGAGACTTAAGCTGATCGAGTTTCTCTAATTTTCCAATATCGCCAACTAGGGCCAAGAGTACAACTTAGCTACACCTACGTCACAAACCCTTTTTACGGCGGACTTCATTCACGTATTTCATTCCTTCATTCACAGATTGTAATTTAGATCTAGAACTGAGAACGATCACCTCTGGACCAGTACCCCTGTAATCTTACTCTCGACATGGAGGACATTGTGACTACGACAGATTTAGCGTGCGCCATCCATCACACACGCATGCATAGAATCTTCGACTTAAGTGCTCGAACTCGCATCCCAAGGGATTCGAATGCATCGCCGTACCAACCAGGATATCCCGGTAGTTATAGTGCCAATAAAAAGTAAGGGCCTTTTTAATCTCTTTCAAACTTTTATATCCATTTTATAGGTCCTCACTTTAAAACTCATTTCAAAAACTAATACGTAAAAGCTTTCTCTCTTCATTTTCAATAATGGTAAAAAATTGAGTAAATATTAAATGAAATGTAGAAAAGGGTTTGAATAGCAATGCAGCAATAGAATACATTGTAGAAAACTGTGTAAAAAAATTTAATTGTCAACAATCAATAAAATTTACTTGACTGCTAAATCGATACCATTAAAAAAATCATTTTTTAAATTTAAAAATAGTGCAAAATTTAAATAAGGACTATATTACTTCCTGAAAATACTATTGAACTTTTAATACTTTTATCCAATAGCACTATCATAGAAAATACCAAAGTTGTTTACTTTTTAATTAATTAAAATCCTGATTCAAATTTCAAACAAATATTGAAAGCTCATATTCCCCCTCACCCAAGTTTTGATTCAAATATACACTGAAGTGACAAAAGTCATGGGATGACTGTTAATACCGTCTCGGTCCTCCTTTTGCCCGGCGAAGTGCAACAACTCGATGTGTCATGGAGTCCACAAGTCGTTGGAAGTCCTCTGCTGGAATATTGAGCCATGCTGTCTGTATAGACGTCCATAATTGTGAAAGTGTGGATGGTGCAGAAGTTTGGGCACGAACGGACCTTTAGATGATGTCCCGTAAATGCTCGATGGGATTCATATCAGGCCAGATCATGCGCTGGAATTGTCCGGAATGTTCTTCAAACCAATCGCGAACAGTTCTGGCCCGGTGACATAGCGCATTGTCATCCATAAAAATCCCACCGTTGTGTGGGTACGTGAAGTCCATGAATGGCTGCAAGTGATCTGCAAGCAGCTGAACATAACCATTTCCAGTCAATGATCGGTTCAGTTGCACCAGAGGGCCGAGTCCATGCCATGTAAAAACAGCCCACACCATTATGCAGCCACCACCAGCTTGAACAGTGCCTTGCTGACAGTTTGGGTCCATGGCTTCGTGGGGTCTGCGCCACACTGGAACTCTACCATCAGCTCGTAACAACTGAAATCGTGACTCATCTGACCACGCCACGGTTTTCCACTGGTCTAGGGACCAGCCGATATGTTCACGAGCCCAGGAGAGTAGCTGCAGGCGATGTCGTGTTGTCAGTAAAGGCACTCGAGTCGGTCTTCTGCTGTCATAGCCCAAGGAAGACAAATTTCGCCGCACAGTCCTATCGGACACGTCCCTCGTACGTCCCACATTGATTCCTGCAGTTATTTGACGAAAAGTTGCGTGTCTATTAACATTGACCATTCTACACAGACGTCGGCGGTCTCGGTCGTTAAGTGCAGGTGGTCGCCCACTGCGCTGTCCATGATGGGATGTGATGCCTGAAATTTCATACTCTCGGCACACTCTTGATACTGTGGATCTCGGAATGTTGAATTCACTAACGATATCCCCAATGGAATGACTCATGCGTCTAGCTCCAACTAACATTCCACGTTCAAAGTCTGTTAGTTCGCGTCGTGCCGCCATAAATCACGAAAAACCTGTTCACATGAATAACTTGAACACAAATGAAAGCTCTGGAAAACGAACTGCGCATTTATACTTTTTCGCTGCGATACTACTGCCATCTGTATATTTGCATATTGCTATCCCATGACTTTTGTCACTTCAGTGTATAAGATCCTCTAAATATTCAAGATATATAGATTAGATCAAGCGATCTATCCCCAAGAGCGCTAATAGATACATACACACACAGAGGAAAGGCTAAATCTTTTTTATTAGAATAAGAGTTTGTGAGTCTTTTGGAAAAAGTTTCCTATTTCTGTTTGTTTCCTTGAATTAAAAATCAGTCCCTTTTTCCTCCATCATGGCTTCCCTTGAAAGATACCGAATCAACAAAAGTTTTATCGAAATGCCATTTTAATGATAGAACATTTCAGACTTACCAGCCAATCCCCAGATTCATCCGTACGCCTCATAAACTCCTCAACCATTCTCACCCTGGGTGATCCGGGCGATCCGGGAATCACATTGCCAGTGACTGGCCCTCCACTCTCCGAATCGCTGTATGAGCTGCCGGATTGGGAAGTTCCATCCGTTGATCCGCTGACTTGGTGGGCACTCTCATTCAGCTTCTCCGCTATCTGGGCCATGTAGGCGGAAATATCCGAGATGGTGTGATCGGGAACCTTGAGCCTTTTCTCCTTCCTTTTCTTCGGTGCGTCTCTGGTGGCCATGTTCAGAGATGGACATTAAAATGATTCTGACTTCTGAAAGATTGTGTAATCTGAAATGGAAGAAAAACTCGACGGTCAGAAATGGATGGAATATGAACACTGCAAAATTGTAATTACTCTTAACTTTTCTTAATAATTTAATATGATCTTACTTTATTGAAATTTGTGTACTATATTTGCATCTATTAACAAACACCTATCACAATTTTTTATTAAAAAAAACTATTCAAGAACATTCTTCTTCATTGAAGACAGAAAATATTTTAATGTACATTGATTGGGGAGGAAGGAAAAAGAATTAGAGGAATCCTTCCCTACTTTTCCATCTTTAAATTAATTCATTGAAATAATTATTACATTTTTTATTGAATTTAATTCAATAAAAAATTGAATAAAAGTAATAAAACATTGAATAAAATTAATAAAACAGAAAATACATGTACAATTTTGATTGACTTTTCTAACAATACAACTCTAAAATGAAGCTAGTTACAGGAATATTATTTAGAACTTGGTCAAAATATACCAGAATGGTGTATTTTGGCCAAATATATTGGTATATTTGGTATATTTTGGCAAAAGGTATATATGGCCAAATATACCAGAAAGGTGTATTTTGGCCAAATATATTGGTATATTTTGGCCAAAGGTATATATGGCCAAATATACCAGAACAAAATACACAGAACTTATTTAGAACTTGACCAGAATATACGCCCAATTTCACACGAAAATCTTTAAAGTGAAATAAATCTGCCTACGAACATGTATTATAAATTATACTATGAAGTTTATCATTTCATTTTGTTATGTTGTGTCTTATGGCACTTTACAATCCCACTGGCAGTTATCTTACTGTGATTAAGCCGAGTGAGCGTCTCTTATTTTTTCAGTAGCACCAATTAGGACCAAGAGTACGACTTTTATTTTAAGCGTCGCTTTGCTTTCACAACCCCTCTTATTTACACACCTCACAGATAAAACACAAAAGAACACCCATGTTCGAACCGGGACGCCCAGATCACGGGGAAGACGCGATAATCCTATACCAGGTCTCCGGCTATGATTTTTTTATTGGTTCAATAGATACGTATCAAATTTTGGACGAATTCCTATATGTATATGTATGTATATGTCTACTTATTCGTGAGTATATGAACTCGGTCATTGAATTCTTCACCCTAAGTGAAAGTGTTTTTAATATACGTTAGTTTTACTTCAAAATTGAAAGATTTTTGTCTTATGCTCATAGATTAGTTGGCTATCTCCTTGTGTGTGTGTGTGTGTGTGTGTGTGTGTGTGTGTGTGTGTGTGTGTGTGTGTGTGTGTGTGTGTGTGG